>PVIY010021503.1:0-42326 GCA_004026745.1 Myrmecophaga tridactyla | reverse complement strand
TGCCTGCGGGTCCCACCAGCAGAAGATGTCGTGGCTCCTTTAACTTTGGAAGGCTCTCCTTGCTGAGGGCATGGTGGAGACAGAGGAGAGGTTGTAGGCTGGTTTTAATGGCTTCAATTTGCCAAGCCCTGGGGTCTGAGTTCCTTGAGAGAGGGATTCCACCTAAGTTGGGCTTCACCCCTCCCGTGGGGGAGGCACAGGTGGGAGATAGCCCTGAAAGCAGTCTGTTTCTGCCTATGCGTGGGGCAGTTGCAGCCCGAGTAGTCCCACCGCTGAATCCAGAGGCAGCCAAGCCTCCGTAGAAACAGCCACAAAAACCCCCGTTTTGTCCCCTTTCTTCTTTTTCGGTTAGCCCAATAAGTGACCTCTGACTTGACCAGTTTCGCATGAGCTGGGGGCCTATTTTTAGTAGTCAGAATTTGTTTATTAATGCCACAATTGGCACTTGGTTGGACTCAGTCCCTGCTACTGTTAGTCTCTTTCCTTTCCCTCTGGGAAGCCGACTATGGGGGAGGGGCGCCGGGCACCGGCTGCCGCGGCTTGGGGAACTCACAATTCCGGAGACTCGCAGTCGTTCTAGCTGGTCCAGACCTGGGCACGCTGTGTGTCTGGTCACTATCGTGGTTCCAGGAGCTGTTCTGTACTGTTTCTGGTTATCTAGTAGTTGTTCTGGAGGACGAACTAAAATGTGCACATTGCTAAGCCGCCATCTTGGCCCCTCCTCTTGGTGTACTCTTACTAGGTATTGAGTAAATACCTAATAGTAAATTTGCTGGTTTATTGGGTATGAATGTGTTTTTCTTTAGTAGAGATGGTCAGTTTTCCAAAGTGGCTGTATCAATTTACATTCCCATAAACTTTCACCAACAGTTGAAATTGTCATTTTTTGAATTTTAACTATTCTTATGGGTATCTTGTTGTGGTTTGAATTCTCATTGTTCTGATGACTAAAGGTAGTTAACGATTTTTCTTAAGTTTAATAGTCTTTTGGATATCTTTTGTGATGTGCCTGTTCAAATCTTTTGCTCATTTTTCTGTTGGGTTGTCTTTTTGTTACTTTAAATGTATTTGCAAGACTTCTTTAGGTATTTTGGATCAGAATGCTTGATTTTTTTTGTATTACAAACATTTCCCTCTGTTTTGTGTTCTGATTATTTTCCTCAAAAGCTTTTCCTTATCCAATACTCATAAAAAACATTCTCCTATATTAAATATATTTTTTAAATAAGGGCATTTACAGATACGTTTCCCTCTAAGCACTGTTTTCACTGTATCCCTATTATTAGGTTTTGGTATGTTGTGTTTTTATATTTATTCATCTCAAATAATTTCTAATTATCTTTTTTATTTCTTCTTTTGTCTTATGGTTATTTAGGAGTATGTTGCTTAATTTCCATTTATTTATGAATTTCCTTCTGTGACTAATTCTAATTGAATTGTATTGTGGTTAGAGAATATACTTTGTATGCCTTTAATCCTTTTAAATTTGTTGATGCTTTTTTATGGGCTAGCATATGGCCTTTCCTGGAGAGAAGGTTTCAAAGATTGTATTATATAGATGTCTGTTAGTGTGTCTAGTGTTTGAGTATTCTATTTCCTTATTGATCTTCTGCCTACTTGTTTTATCTATACAGGATTCTGGGATACCATCAGGGGAGAAGAACCACCAAATAGAGCATGGCAGAAAACTACTTGTCACTAAGAGTAGGAGTCTAGATTCTGCACCATAGTACTGCAGTATCACAGTTGCTAAGGGAGACATTCAGACACACAAGCGCTGCTTGGAATAATACATTGCCCACATAGAAAAGATACAGAGCAAGATGAGCTTCATTAGTTGTCTTCAGATGCATCTCCTGCAGACAACACTTAGTTGGATTTTCTTTTTTAAATCCAGTCTGATAATCTTTGCCTCTTGATTGGATTGTTTAAATCATTCACATTTCGTGCTATTCTTGATAGGGGTGGATTTATGTGTGCCATTTTGCTTTCTATTTTCTGTATTTCTCATGTCTTTTTTGTCCTGTTCCTCCTTCTGTTGCACTAAGCTAATACTTTCTAGCTAAAATTTTGATTCCTTTAATGACTATCTATATATGTTTTTTGCACTTTCTTAATCAGTGTACTAGGGCTTTCATTATATACATTAATTTATCATTTATGCTAACTTGATTCTGGTTATTTATAAAACTTCTCTACCATATAGCTCCATTCTCTCCTCTCTTTTTTTCTTACATTTATTGCTATATATTGTAAATCTAAGAATATAATTTTATAATTATTACTTTTTATAAATTTTATGAACAATACATTGTTCTAATTATTACTTTATATGATTTTATGAACATTAGTGTACAAATATCTAAGTCCCTGCTTTCAGTTCTTCTGGGGATATACCTAGGAGCGAAGTTCCTGGGTTATATGAAAATTCTATGTTTAACTTTCTGAGTTACTGCAAAAATGTTTTCCACAGTGGCTGCACCATTTTACATTTCCATCAACAGTGTATGAGAGGGTTCCTGTTTCTCTGCATCCTCGCCAACACTTGTTACTTTCAGTTTTTAAATAATAGCCAGCCTAGTGGATCTGAGGTGGTATCTTATTGTAATTTTGATTTTCATTTCTCTAATGGCTAATGATGTTAAGAATGTTCTCGTATACTTACTGGTCATTTGAATATAATTGTTAGAGAAATGTCTGTTCAAATCCTTGGCCCATTTTTTAATTCAGTCGTTTGTCTTTTGGTTGAGTTACAGGAGTTCTTTGTGTGTAATTAACTCTTCACAGATTTATTGTTTGCAAATATTTTCTCCTTTATGGACATCGTCTTTTCACTTTCTTGATAATGTCCTTTGCACAATCGTTTTTAATTTTGATGGCATCCATTTTAACTAATTTTTTTCTTTTATTGCTGGTGCTTTTGGTGTAAAATCTAAAAATTCATTGCCCACTACAAGGTCCTAAAGATGTTTCCCTATGTTTTCTTGCATTAGCTGTTGTATTTAGGTTGTTGATCCATTTTGTGTTAATTTTTGTATATGATCAGATGTAAGGGTCCCCATTCACTCTTTTGCGTTTGGATTTCCAGTTGTTTCCTTTCCCTGTCTTGGCATCCTTGTTGAATATCAACTGACCATGGATGTGGGATTTATCTCCTGACTGAATTTTATTTCATGGTCTATACTTATGCCATTTTAATTTACTGTAGCTTTGTAATAAATTTTGAAATTAGGAAGTATGAGCCCTCCAAGTTTATTGTGCTTTTTCAAGATTGTTTTGACTATTCAGGGACCGTTGCGATTCCATTTGAATTTCTTTTTTAACAGTACAGTGATATAGAGAAGTTTATTCAGTTCACCTAGGATATTTTTCAGATCTATACAATGAGAACCTAGACTGATCTAGAGGGAAAAAATCCTTACATTGATGGCAAAATATTTTCTAGTACCCATAAATAAAATGCAATCACTTGCTAGGAAAAAACTCTGTAGCCTCATAGGTCATGCAGGTATTTTTTATGGTAATTAAATAGGTGGTTTTTTTTTCAAACTGAGCAAAACAATACAACTTTTGCTTTTTCTTATGTTTTAAACCAGTTATATTAATTCTTCTTCCTGTTCCAGTCCATCCCATTACCAAGACAGAAATGAGATAAAGGGTGAGAAAAGATCCTTGATTGTTCCTCATTTTCTTCCTTTTCCCTTGGAGTAAACTAAGAATCCTTTAAAAAAAAAAAATTTTTTTTAAAAGGGTAATAATAAGAGACTCAACTTTTTCTTCAAGATAAAAAGAGTGAATAAGTAAATGAGCATTCAGATGTCAATAATCAAAACAGGTCCCCAGTACAACTTTAAGATATTTTTTTGGGGGGTAGGGGTGGGGTAGCGAGGTGCATGGTCTGGGAATAAAGGACAGGCATTCTAACCACTGAACTCCCGATAATTAATTTTGACAGGGAAGTGTTAGGATAGAAAAGAAGCTTCCTGAGAGACCCTTATTTTAACAATAAATTAGAGGTTAAATTATTATTGTATCAGTTATACCTGGCAAAGGCACACAGTTAATTTTTTTCTTCTTTCTTCTTTGTACAGCAAAGAAAAATGGGTTATAAATGTCATATAATGGACTGGTAAATGTAAACCATATTGGTTAATCATGTTTTTTTTAAGTTTTCTTAACAGTATACACTTCTTAATGGGTATAAGGAACTTAGTAAACAACCATTACATTTCTTCTACTATCCTAGTCACATAAGGCAATTATAATAGATAATATAGATTTCAGTGGTAATTAATGAAATAATCAAGGGCTGTCAGAGTCCCCGGAACAAGAGAAAACTTGTACCTGTAAGTAAACCATCAAGGCAAATGTAAATACACTGTGGTTCTAGTTTTCTTTCATGCAACCTCAGACAAGCCCAAATAACTTTACCTTATGCAAGAAGGCAATTAAAAAAATATTTTTTCTTGAGAAATCTTTACAGACGTACAGTCCATATATACTGTACAATCAGTGTCTCACAATATCATCACATAGTTGTGTATATTACCATAATCATTTTTTGAACATTTGCATCACTCCAGAAAAAGAAATAAAAGAGAAAAAAAGAAAAATGCATACATCCCATATCTCTTGCCCCTTTCTTTCATTGACCACCAGTATTTTGGTCTACCCGATTTTTTACCCTTTATTCCCCCATTATTTATTATCTTTACTTTTTTTTTTACTTGTCTGTCTATACCCTGGATAAAAGGACCATCAGACACAAGATTTTCTCAATCACACAGTCTTGTTGTAAAAGCTATATTGTTGTACAATCATCTTCAAGAATCAAGGCTAAAAAAAAAAAAGAATCAAGGCTACTGGAACACAACTCAACAGTTTCAGGTGTTTCCCTCCAGCCACTCAGTACACCATAAACTAAAAAGGTATATCTATGTAATGCCTCTTAACTCTGAAATCTCTCAGCCACTGAAACTTTATTTTGTCTCATTTCTCTCTTCCCTCTTTTTGTCAAGATGATTTTCTCATTCCCATAATGCTGGGTCTTGGCTCTTCCCGGGAATTCTGTCTCACATTGCCAGGGAGATTTACACCTCTGGGAGTCGTCCCACATGGTGGGGAGGACAGTGAGTTCACCTGCCAGACTGGTTTAGAGAAGGCCACATCTGAGCAACAAAAGAGGTTCTCTGCAGATGACTCTTAGGCATAATTATAAGTAGGCTTAGCCTGTCCTTTGCAGGAATAAGTTTCATAGGGGCAAACCCCAAGATTGAAGGCTCAGCCTATTGATTTGTCCCCACTGCTTGCGAGAATATCAGGAATTCTCCAAATGGGAAAGCTGAATATTACCTCCTTTCTCCTCATTCCCCCGAGGGGAATTTGCAAATGCTTTGTTATTCAGTGCCCAAATTACTCTGGGTTATAGTGGGGTATCACACTAACCTGTACAAACAAACAAGCTCTCATGCCCTATTCAAGATTCTATGTACTTATAGTGTTCAGCTGAACTGACCATACAAATTAAATGAGGTAATGGGTTACCTAAAATATAGATTTCGCACCAAATAAGCATCTCTTCCTTTCATCTCACACAGAAGTTGAAGTTTTGAAAAAGTACCATATCATCCTTTACCCTGTGTTCTGGTTTACCTTGGTCCTATCCAGATCAGTCACATTTGTATCTCTAGTTGAAGTCTGATCACTTTTTCAACTTTTTAAACAGTTGTTGTACGGGGTGATGCTGACTTTCATAGACTCAGAACTCTAACTCTGAGTCTGAAGTGTCATATAAATATCCCAAGTTTCTGGGATATTTGTATATAATTCTGTATATAACCAGGTTATATACAAACACCTCAGTATATATGTGACTGCTGTAAGAGCTTACAATATAGAACTCTTCACAATAGGTCCCAACCTGATAACCCATGTTCTTGACTTCAGTTCACCCAGTCTGTACCTTATAGTTAGTCCATTTGCGTGAGGCATATTTGTCTTTTTGTTTCTGTCATTTCATTGAACTTGCAGTCCTTAAGGTTCATTCACCTAGCTGAATGCCTCACAATTTCATTCTTGTGGCTGCTCAGTAATCCTTTGTATGTATACACCACAGTTCCCTTCCATTCCCCAGTCATTGAACCCTTAAGCCACTTCCATCCATCCATTGCGAATTGCCAGCACTGCCACCATAAACAACAGTGTGCAAATGTCCATTTGTGTTCCCATACTCAGTTCCTCCAGGTATATATTGAGCAACGGGATTGCAGGATAATCACAACCCCACCCCTAGCCTCCTGTAGTACCACCACATTGCCCTCTAGAGGGGCTGCACTGATCAACCTCCCTACCAACAGTGAATAGGCACATCTCTTTCTCCACATATCCTTTAGCACTTGTTTCTCTCTCTTCATTTTTAAACATTTTATTTGCATATCATACAATCCAGCCTAAGTAAATGGACATGCCTTTGCCACCATGATCTATATGAAGACACTCATAAAGGCAGTTTTTAAACCTATCAAATCTATTTGAAATATTTAAAATGTAGCAATCTCAAATTTCCTTTAGTCCAGAACTCATCCCCCAAATTATGCTCACAGTTATAAATAGAATAAATGGCAATCAAAAACAGTCCCATGTAGTTTTTTAAAAATATTTTTTACTCAGATATACTGTAAATAGGAATGGTGATAGCCCAGGAAGCAAAAATAAGCTTGCAAGTGAAATTTCTAGAAGCTCATGAAAACAATACCATCTCATATTATAGATGCAAAGTGAAAAACAGTTATGTGGAGTTAAGAGTACTCTGGTCATCTTTGTTCATTTGGTCTTGCAAGATGGGTTTTTTTTTTCATTTAAAAATTTTTTAAAAGCAATATACAAACAAAAGCATTAGTACCATATGACTATTCCGTTCTTGGTATATAATCAGTAACTCACAATATCATCACATAGTTGTATATTCATCAACATGATCATTTCTTAAAACATTTGCATCAATTCAGAAAAAGAAATAAAAAGAAAGAAAAAACCTCATACATACCATACCTCTTTACCCCTTGCTCTCATTGACTGCTAGTATTTCCATCTACCCCAATATATTTTAGCCTTTGTTTCTCCTATTTTTTTTTATATCTCTTACCACTCCCTTCTATTGATCACTAGCATTTCAATCTACTCTATTTTAACATTTATTCCCCTTATTAGTTATTTTTAATCCATATATTTTGCTCATCTGTCCATACCATAGATAAAAGGAGCGTCAGACACAAGGTTTTCACATCCACACAGTCACATTGCGAAAGCTGTATCATTATACAGTCATCTTCAAGAAACATGGCTACTGGAACACAGCTGTACATTTTCAGGCACTTCCCTCTAGCCTCTCCAATATACCTTAACTAGAAAGGTGATATTTATATAATGCGTAAGAATAACCTCCAGGATAACCTCTTGTCTCTGTTTGAAATCTCTCAGCCATTGACACTTTGTCTCATTTCTCTCTTTCCCCCTTGATACTGAGTCCCAGCTCATTCTAGGATTTCTGTCCCATGTTGCCAGGAAGGTTTACACCCCTGGGAGTCATGTTCCACATAGAGAGGGGAAGGGCAGTGAGTTTTCTTGTCATGTTGGCTGAGAGAAAGAGGCCACATTTGAGTAACAAAAGAGGTTCTCTGGGGGGTGAGTCTTAGGGCTAATTTTAAGTGGGCTTAGCCTATCCTTTGCAGGGATAAATTTCATATGAACAAACCCCAAGATTGAGGGCTCGGCCTATTGCTTTGGTTGTACCCACCATGCAAGGTGTTTTAACTATTTTCACTTCCCATGTCACAAAGTCCACAGGAGGGCTAGTGGGTCTGGTTCATTATGAGGACTGGTTGGCTTCCCAGGTAGGTTGGATCCTCTGATTAGAAGGGCTCCATAAGAACAAGATCACTGCAATAACCATCCAGGCCATCACGATCATAGTAATACTGATGTCAGTATCACCATCAGGTCCTGGTAATTCCTGAAGACATTCAGTATCTGTGCAGTAGAACTGGAACTGCCTCAACAGATTGATCAGCCTTCTTATCACATCTTCATGAGAGCAAACATTCACAAGGATCAAATCCACCTTCTGCTGTGATTACTCAGCTTGATTTAAGTTGACTGTTTAAATCTGCCCAGACAACAACCCAATGGGGAGTTTGGAGACTGAGGTCAAGATCTGGCATTTTGTATGCTGCCTCTGCTGCTGCTGCTTCTCACTGCTGCTGGCTTCCTTCCGCTTCTCTGTGTGAATTAGAGAATCAGTTTTTCCATTTCTGCAAAGAAAAAAAGACTGCTGGAATTTTAATAGGGATTGCATTCAATTAGTAGAATGCTTTAGTCAGTATTGACAGCATAATAATATTGAGTCTTCCTGTCCATGAACTCAGGATGTCTTACCATTTATTTAGGTCTTCTTTAATTTCTTTCATCAATGTTTATAGTTTAGTTTATCAGTCTTTCACATTCTTGGTTAAATTTCTTCCTTTAGTAATTTATTCTTTTAGATGCTATTGTAAATGGAATTTTTTTGTTTCTTTTTCAGATTGTTCATTACTGGTATAGATAGAAAATCACTGACTTCTATATGATAGCACTCTTTTGGATTCTTTGTGATTATCCATATATAAGATGCCATCTTGGAATAGTATTTATTTTACATTTTTTTTTCCATTTGGATGGATGCTGCTGCATTTTTTTTTCTTTTATCTGCTTGCTTTGGCTAGAACCTCCAGTACAATATTGAGTAACAGTGGTCACAGTGGGCATCCTTATCTGGTTCCTGATCTTACAGCGAAAGCTTTCAGATTTTTAGCATTAAGTTGGATGTTAGTTGTGGGTTTTTCGTAAATGCCCTTTTGCATGTTGAAGAAATTCCCTTATATTCCTATTTTTCCAGCTGTTTTTATGAAGGGGGACTGGATTTTGTCAAATGCCTATTCTGCTTTAATTGAGATGATCACTTGTTTTCTTCCCTTCTATTAATGTGGTATCATTGATTTTCTTATGTTGAACCATCCTTGCATTCTTAGACTAAATCCTTTGGTCATTGTTTTAATTTTCTAGGCTGCTGACAGCAGATACCATGAAATGGGTTGACTTAACAATGGGAATTTATTAGCTTACTTCTTTTTTTATATTTTGCTGTACTTTCAAACTTATATGAAAACTGCAAAAATAGTAAAAACCCCATACAGAGAACTCACCATGGCCCCACCTCTCCCTAGATTTTGCCACCTTTGCCATATCATTGTATGTTTCATCTATTTTCAGAACAGTTGAGAGCAGGTTGCCCACATCACCCTCCTTATAATACTTCCATGTACGTTTCCTTCTAACAAGGATATTCATTTATGTAATCACCTTAAGTACAGTTACCAAATTCAAGAAATTTAACATTGATGATAAAGCTTACAATCTATATTCCAAGTTTTTCATATGTCCCAGCAGTGTCCTTTTGAGCCTTTTTCCCCTCCATTCTTAGATTCCATCTAGGAATATGTATTGCCTTTAATTGTCACTGTCTGTTCAGTTTCTTTCCAGTTTTTTTATTGTAGAATATATACAATGTAAATCTTCTCACCCCAGCTCCTCCCCCCCAAGCATATCATTCACAGAGATTAATCACATTCACAGTGTTGCTTTACCCTCACTACCATCTTACCAGATCTTTCCTTTCACTCCAAACAGAAAACCTATACTGATTTTGCATTAACTCTGCATTCCCCTTGCTCCCCGCCTCAGTAACCTGTATTCTAATTTCCATCTCAATGAATTTGCATATTCTCTGGTGTTTTGAGTTACTGTGGGGCTTAAATTTAACGTTCTAAATCTGTTACAGTCTTTTTTGCTTTGATACCCACTTGAGTAATACACACACACAGTAATATACACACTTATCTTCAAGTTCACTGATTCTTTCTTCTGCCAACTTCCTAATACCCCTCCATACCTCCCCCCCATGTTTATGTAGTTCTTTTTTTAATTTTTTTATTTATTAAAAAATTAACAAAAATATTAATATATCATTCCATTCTTCATATATAATCAGTAATTCTTAATGTTTATGTAGTTCTTGTTGCAAATTTCATGTTAATACATTATAAGTCCAAAACCATTGCCTTGTCATTACATTTTTTTGTTTGTTTTTTGTTTTTGTACAGGCAGGCACTGGGAATCGAACCTGGGTCTCCAGCATGGCAGGCGAGAACTCTGCCTGCTGAGCCACCGTGGTCCATCCCTATCATGACATTTTATGCATTTGCCTTTTAGGTACTGTGTGAAGTAAAAAGTGGAGTTACAAATAAAAAAATAAAATAATATTGGTATCTATCTATATTTACTATGTCATTGTCTTTACTGGAGATCTTTATATCTTCATGTGGCTTCAGTCAATTAGCAAGTGTCCTTTCCTTTCAATTTGCAGAATTCCATTTAGCATTTGTTGTAGGACCACTCTAGTGGTGACAGACTCCCTCTGCGTTTGTTTATCTGGCAATGTCTTAATTCTTACCTTATTTCTGAAAGACATTTTTGCCAGATAAAGAATTCTTAGTCGGCATTTTTTGCTTTAAATATTTCCTCATTCTACCTTCTTATCTCCATGGTTTCCCAAGAAAAATTGAAACTTAATCTCATTGAGGATTCCTTGTACTTGACATGTTCTTTCTGTCTTATAGCTTTGAGAATTCTTGGTTTGGAATTCAGCAGCTTGATTATGCCGCCATGTGGGTCTATGTGGATTTATCCTGTTTGGAGTTTATTGAGGTTTTGGAAGTATGTATCCATGTCTTTCATTAAGTTTGGGAAATTTTGAGCCATTACTGCCTTGAATGTTCTCTCTGCTCCTTTCTTCTCCTTCTGTGACTCCCACAATACATATATTGGTATACTTGATGGTATCCCACAGATTCCTCAAGTTCACTTTTCATTCTTTCCTTCTGCCTTAGACTGAATGATTTCAATTGTTTTGTCTTCAGGTTCACTGATTCTTTATTCTGCCAGCTCCAATTTGGTGTTGAATCCCTGTAGGCAATATTTAATTTCTGTTACTGTGGTCTTCAGCTCTGTTTGGTTCCTTTTCATAATTTGCATATTTACTGCTGTTCTCTTTGTGTTTATCTATTGTTTTCCTGCTTTCCTTTAGTTCTTTGTCCATGTTTTCTTTTAGCTCTTTGAGCTTACTTAGGACCGTTTTTTAAGTCTTTGGTAGGTCCCTGGGATGGTCCTCTTCATTGATGGCTTCTAATGCTGTAATCTTTTTTTGCCTGGGTCATTGTTTCCTTTTTCCTTGTATTTTATAACTTTTTGTTGAAACCTGGACATTTTGATATTTAAATGCCTATCATTGGAATCTAGACTCTTGAGACGTCTGTTCCTCAAATCTGTATCTACTTGGTGTTATGACAAAGGTTTCCTTGAATGCCAGGAGATAGCAAAAAAGAGGAAAATATACCTTTCTCAGTCTTTGCAGATTGACCTGTGCCAAGTGCTTTCTTTCAGAACTTATCCATATAATGAATTTAGAGATTAGCTCCAGACTGAAGCCTTGTCTTGGGCATACCCATGTAACCCTAGGAACTCCCTTGTTTCCACTAATACAAATGTCCCTCTTCCCTAAGAAACAGTTTCCTCATGGTCCTGGCCACTACCTTGTTCTATAGCTAGCAGTCCCTTGCCCCATGCAGCCACAACTTGACTGCTCTCCTGTAGCGTTCTGTAGGAGAGCTCTGTGAGCCATCTTCTACATACAGAGCAAGTTCTGGAACAGTGAAGCCCTTAGGCACCACCAGGCAGATTGAGCCAGATATATATGCTTTCAGAATGTGCACAAGGATTACTCTGCTCCCTCCAGAACAGGGGCCAGGGTTTGCACTGGGAGAATGCTTTACCTCCTTGTCAAGCTGGTAAAAGGTGCCGGGGGGGGGGCCAGTCAGGGAACCAGGAGATCCAATGCTTTTAAGTGGCTTTTTCTTAATTGGCCACTCTCCTGTTACTGTAATCCTTTAACAGTTTTCTGGAGCTTTGAGAAATGTTTCTACCAGTTCTTGATGGTTGTTCAAAGTTTCCGTGGGAGGGAAGAGCCCTGAGCTTCTCATTTTGCCATCTTGATTCGGCTGGGGCCTCTGCAATTGACTTTATTATTTTATAAAGAGAATTCATACAGCCACTGATTATACAAGCCACTTCTGTGCTCTTTTCTTTCCAGTTAAGAAATTAGAATCCATCATGATGAGGATGATTGTTGGCTCCTCATGGAGGGTACAAATATGCATTTAATCACTTGATACTTTATTGAACGCAAAGCAATTGAAGTGTTTTTGTCTTTATTGTACATAACTGAAGTAGGAACCCCGGGAGGGGAACAATGGTACAGCTTTCCTTGAAGGAGAATATGTGAGCCATCTCTAGGCCTGTCTTGTGGAAAGATTAGCCCATGTTCTGTCAGTTGCCCTAACTCCTAGGATGGGTGTCCGTCCAGGTGTCCTTCCAGTTATCCCACTCCTGGGCTCTATGTAGTGTTTTCACATCGGTGTCTTCCTCCTTTTACTCCTGATCTTCCTGTTGATTTGCTGTTTTGAACTCAGCTGGTTTTGTCTTTGCTGTTCCACTGATTTGGTAATGCTCCATATTTCCAGTGCTGATCACACCAGTTATTCACTGTCATGGTTGCCAGACTTGAATAACCAGCTCCAAACAACTTGGATTGGGCCACATATTGAGTGAGAATGAAGGGGTTTCTTTGGAGGCCTGTCCTGAAGTGATGAGTGAGAAGTTGATGCCTCTTTTGAGGAGTCTTTTTCTCTTAGGATTTTTAATCTCCTGGTCAATACTCCTAATCCCTTTCAAGCTGATACCAACTCACTTCTGAATGTGAAGGTGTTAATATTCCTGAATACACTCATCTGCTTCACCAGTTTCCACAGGAGATTTCAGAATAGATAATCTATGCTCCACCTCTTTCTTCTGCTTGTATGTAAACAAGTCCATCTGTGGTATCACTTTGGCAGACTTCTCAAGGAGATCCAGTCCCTTGAACACCTTATCCTGGACTGTCTGGGAATAAGTGGGTTCATTTGGTATTTCCACTTGGTCCAGAGGCTGCTTGCAGGTTTTGGATAGCTTGGAGAGCCACAGCAGCTGTAACTCATCTTCTGCTGCTGCCACCTTAGGGAAAGGCTGGCTTACTTTTGCGTGTGTGTGTATTCATCATCATGATCATTTCTTAGAACATTTCCATCAATTCAGAAAAAGAAATAAAAAGGAAACAAAAAAATTCATACATACCATACACCCTACCCCTTCCTTCAATTGATCACTAGCATTTCAATCTACTAAATTTGTTTTAACATTTGTTCCCCCATTATTTATTTTTAATCCTTATGTTTTACTCATCTGTCCATACCGTAGATAAAAGCATCAGACACAAGGTTTTCACAATCACACAGTCGCACTGTGAAAGCTATATCATTATACAGTCATCTTCAAGAAACATGGCTGCTAGAACACAGCTCTACATTTTCAGGCAGTCCCCCTCTAGCCTCTCTGGTTACGCCTTAACTAAAAAGCTGATATCTATTTAATGCGTAAGAATAATCTCCAGGATCACCTCTCGACTCTGTTTGGAATCTCTCAGCCATTGACACTTTGTCTCATTTCACTCTTCTCCCTTTTGGTCGAGAAGGTTTTCTCAATCCCTTGCTGCTGGGTCTTAGCTCATTCTAGAGTTTTTCTCAATCCCTTGATGCTGAGTCTCAAGCTCAGGATTTCTGTCCCACGTTGCCAGGAAGGTCCAAATCCCTGGGAGTCATGTCCCACGTAGACGGGGAGGGTGGTGAGTTTGCTTGTTGTGTTGTCTGAAGAGAGAGAGGCCACATCTGAGCAACAAAAGAGGTTCTCTTGGGGTAACTCTTAGGCCTAATTTTAAGTAGGCTTGACCTATCCTTTGTGGGGTTAAGTTTCATATGAACAGGCCCCAAGATTGGGGTTCAGCCTATAGCTTTGGTTGTCCCCACTGCTTGTGAGAATATCAAGAATTCAACTTGGGAAAGTTGAATTTTCCCCTATTCTCACCATTCCCCAGAGGGAACTTTGCAAATACTTTTCCACTCACTGTTCAAATCACTTTTGGATTTATCGGGGCATCACTCTGGACAAACCAACAAAATCTCATGTCCATGTACTTATGGTGTTCAATTAAGCTGTCTACATAAGTTATATTAGGAAATGCACTAGTCAAAATATAAATTTTGTACCAAATATTTTTTGCTTTAGTCTCACACATAGGTTGAAAATTTAAAATACTAATTACCATCTATTTTCAGCACCCTGCAGTAATGACATTCCTTTGTTCTTCCTCATGCAAAAACATTTTTAAAATTTGTACATTTAGTCACTATCATTATACACTCTAGGCATTCGTAGATTATATCATCTCAATCTTTATCGTCTATCTTTCCTTCTGATTTCATTTGTGCCCCCACCTCTCCTCCCTCTATCATTCTCACATTTTAACATAATTGTATTACAGTTAGGTAGCATTGTGCTGTTCATCTCTGAGTTCTCACATTCAGTCCTGTTGTACAATCTGTATCCCCCCAGCTCCAATCACCCAATATCTTACCCCATTTCTATCTCCCAGTGGTTTCCATTACCAACGAAATTCTCTAAGTTTATTCACTAATGTCAGTTCATATCAGTGAGACCATACAGAATTTGTCCTTTTGTTTCTGGCTAATCTCACTCAACATAATGTCCTTAAGGTCCATCCATGTTGTTACATACTTCCTAACTTTATTCTGTCTTAGAGCTGCATAATATTCCATTGTATGTATATACCGCATTTTGTTTAGCCACTTGTATGTTAATGGACATTTTCGCTGTTTCCATCTCATCGCAATTGTAAATAATGCTGCTATAAATATCACTGTGCAAATGTCCGTTTGTGTCCCTGCCCTCATATCTTCTGAGTAGATACTTAGCTATGGTATTGCCAGGTCATATGGCAATTCTATATTTAGCTTTTTGAGGAACTGCCTTCCAGAGTGGTTGTACCATTTGACATTCCCACCAACAGTGGATAAGTGTGCCTCTTTCTCCACAACCTCTCCAGCACTTGTCATTTTCTGTTTTATTGATAATGGTCATTCTGGTGGGTGTGAGATAATATCTCATTGTGGTTTTGATTTGCATTTCCCTAATAGCCAGGGAAGTTGAGAATCTTTTCATGTGCTTTTGGCCATTTGTATTTCCTCTTCTGAGAAGTGTCTGTTCAAGTCTTTTGCCCATTTTGTAATTGAGTTGGTTGTCTTTTTGTTGTTGAGTTGAAACAAATTAATTTTTGAATAGGTTATGAGATAGGGGTCCTCTCTCATTCTTTTGGCTACTGATCCCCAATTCTCTAAACACCATTTGTTCTGTCTCAGCTGAGTGGACTTGACAGCTTTGTCAAAAATCCATTGACCATAGATATGAGGTCTGCTTCTGAACTCTCAGTTTGATTCCATTGGTCAGGATGTCTATCTTTATGCCAGTAGCATGCAGTTTTGACCATTGTAGTTTTGTAATATGCTTTAAAATCAGGAAGTCTGAGTTCTCTGACTATGCTCTTTTCATTTTAAATTACAAAATATTTTATTCAAAATTTACATTTTTTGTATATGATGAAAAGTATAGCAAAACCTTTCTTTTGGTAATCCTTTTTTGTGTGAAAAGTAGGTACCTATTTCCTGATACATTTTCAGGTAGTACAAATTCTATATACACTGCTTAACAGTTGTACTAGTAATAGGTAGCTTCGAACATATGGTATAAAACTAAAAACTGATCCAAAAAGTGCAGGGGAAAACCCACTGCCAAAAAGCAATTTCTAGGAACTTGGTATTTTCCCTGGGTAAGGTAGATGGTGTAGGGTCATCACTATGTGGTTGGATTATCTGAAGCCATTGATTAACATACTCGAGACCTAATGCCTCTGGGATATTGTCTCCTTCTGGAATAAATTTCAGCAGAACTGCCGTTTGGATTTCTTAAGAACAGCTTTCATCATTGGAATGTAGATATAAATTTCAGAATCCACTATTTGAGGAATGCATTGGCTTTTTTCCATGTCTTCCAGTTAAAAGCTCATTAATTTGTTTTGAAAACTCATATGCATGGAAGGAGTAAGTAGGTACTGGAAGGGAGGGAGTGCTTTGAAGCTGGAGATCCTTGCAGTGATATGAATGCTTGAAGTAACAACTCTGACACAGTACTTCTTAACCAGGAAAGCGTTTTTCACAGAATGGCTTGGATTTATAATTAATAGAAATGTGTCTTGACTGAAGAGCTTATTTGATGACAGTGAATGTGCTGGTTTTGGTATTATGTATCCCCCAAAAGCCATTTTAGTTTTGATCTAATCTCGTAGGGCCAAACCTCTTAGGGTGGGAATTTTTTTGGATTGTTTCTGTGAAGATATGATACACCCAGTTGTGGCTGTGACCTTTTGATTTGATAGAGGTATAACTCTGCCTATTCGTGGTGAGTCTTGATTAGTTTACTAGAGTTCTTTAAAAGGGGAAA
Source organism: Myrmecophaga tridactyla (assembly GCA_004026745.1). Lineage (NCBI taxonomy): Eukaryota > Metazoa > Chordata > Mammalia > Pilosa > Myrmecophagidae > Myrmecophaga > Myrmecophaga tridactyla. The sequence goes on along the minus strand of PVIY010021503.1, from coordinate 25,730 downwards.
CATTTTGGAGAAACCTCAGATGCAAACGCTTGGAGTACAGAAGTGTCAGAGCCATCAAAGCCAGCATGAGAGCCAGAAGTTTGGAGATGCAAGGCCCAGCAGACATCACCATGTGCCTTCCCATGAGGTACTCAGCATAACAGAACGTGGAGAGAGCCAAGGGAAGCCAAGAGATGAAACCCAGCCTTGGAGAAGCCAAGTGAGGAACCCTCGCAGGAAACAGAGGCTTAAAGAAATGGAACCTAGGATCAAGGGACCAGCAGATACTGGCCAGGTGCCTTCCCAGCTGACAGGTGTTCTGGACAGCATCTACCTTTCTTTGGAGTTGAGGTATCTTTTTCTGGATGCCTTTGTTTGAATATTTCTATGGCCTTAGAACTGTAAACTTGCAACTTAATAAATTCTATTTTTAAAAACGGTTCCATTTCAGGTATATTGCATTCTGGCAACTTTTCCAAACAAAAAACAATGAATAAACTTTGGCATTTGTACTGAGTACTTTTGCATTTTCTTTGGCAATTAATATGGATTGTTCCCAAACCATCGACACAAGATAGTATAGAAGTAACCAGTCTTAGACAGATTCGGTGTGGAAATAATCAGATCTGTTACAGACTGGCCAACATTTCCATTAGATACTGCTGGCATCAAGAAGGTGAAGCCTGCAAGGTTGGGACTGACTCCCCACACTGGAACATGGCTGCAGCAGAGGAAGGGAAGAAGGGCCTGCCCAGAAGAGTGAGTGAGGTGGAAAGGGTGAGAAGGCTCCCAACATGACGCACACTGTCTCCATGTGATATGTTCCCGGAGCCTGACTGGCCTATAGTGTGGAAACCTACATTCTTCCTTTTGAAGATGTTTTTAGCTATTTGGGGCCCCTTTACCCTTTCAAATAAATTTGATAATTGGCTTTTCCATTTCTGCAAAGCTAATATTCAGTCTTCCAATCCATGAATGCAGAATGTCCTTCCATTTATTTATGGATTTCCTGAATATACCTTTACATCTGTTTTGGTTTGCTAAAGTTGACGAAATGCAGTATAGTAGAAATAGACTGGCTTTTAACAATGGGGATTTATTAGCTTACAATTCTAAAGCCATGAAAATATCCAGTAAATTATTGTCAACAGGACAAAACCCTCTCTGAAGAAAGGCTCCTGGCAATCCATACTCCTGTAGCATAGCCAGTAACATGGTGACATCTGCTGGTTATTCTTTTCTGGGTTTCAGTGCTTCCAGCTTCTGGCTTCAGTGGCTTCCTCTGTCAACTTCTGTAGATGTATCCTTGTGTCTGGGGTTTTTTCTGTGACTTTCTTACAAAGGACTCCAGTAAAAAAATTAAGACCTACCCTGGGGTAGGCCTCAACTGAAATAATCTAATCAAAAGGCCCTACCTACAATTGCTCTACACCCAAAGATGTGGATTAAAAGAAAGTGACCTTTTCTGGGGTATGTAGCAGCTTCAAACTACCACGATATCCTTAGCTAATTTCTTGATTTCCTTCTTGGATTGCTCATTATTAGTGTATAGACACACACTACTGATTTTTGTGTGCTGATCTGGTATCCCACCACCATTTTGCTGAACTTGTTATTAGTTCTAATAGCTTTAATTTTAATAGCTTTAGATTTTTCTGGAATTTCTAAATGTATGATCATTTACTTTACTATTTGAATGCCTTTTATTTCTTTCTCTTGCCTAATTGCTCTAGCTAGAACTTCTAGCAGAAGGTTGAATAACAGTGGTGACAGCGGGATCCTTGTCTTGTTCCCAATCTTAGAGGAAAAGCTTTCACTCTCTCACCACTGAGTACAATGCCAGCTGTAAGTTTTTCATATATGTCCAGTAGATGTTGAGGAAATTTCCTTTTATTCCTAAAATTTGAAATGTTTTTATCAAGAAAGGTTGCTAGATTTTTTTAAATGCCTTTTCTCTTTTGATTTGGATGATCATGTAGGTTTCCCCCTTAAATTTCTTAATGTGATATATTATACTAATTGATTGTCTTGTGTTGGACCATGCTTGCATACCTGGAATAAAACCTACTTGATCATGATGTACAATTCTTTTGATGTGCTGTTGGATTTGATTTGCAAGTATTTTGTTGAGGATTTTTGCATCTATGTTCATTAGAGAGATTGGTCTGTAATTTCCTCTTCTTGTAATATCTTTATTTAGCTTTGGTGTTAGGATGATTTGGCTTCATTGAATGATGAGTTAGTGTTCCCTCCTCTTCAGTTTTTTAGAAGTGCTTGAGCAAACTTGGTATTAATTCTCCTTAGAATAATTGGTAGAATTCTACTGCAAAGCTATCTGGTCCTGGGCTTTTCTTTGTTGGGAGGACTTGTGATTGATTTGTTGAGGTCTGCTATTTCTTCTCAAGTCAGTGTAAGGTGTTACGTGTTTTTAGGAAGTTTTCCATTTCATCTATATTGTTTAATTTGTTAGCATATGGTTGGTCATACTATACTCTTACGATCTTTTTCATTTCTATGGGGTCAGTGATAATGACCCCCGCCTTTCATTTCAGATTTTATTTGCATCTTCTCTCTTTTTTCTTTGTTAGTCTAACTAAACGTTGTCAGTTTTATTGATCTTCTCAAAGAACCAACTTTTGGTTCGGTTGATTCTCCCCTTTTTTTGGTCTCAGTTTCATTTATTTCTGCTCTAATCATTGTTATTTCTTTCCTTCTATTTCCTTTGGGATTAGTTTTCCCTTCTTTCTCTAGTTCCTCCAGATGTTCAGTTAGGTCTTTGATTTTAGCCCTTTCTTCCTTTAAATGTAGGCATTTAGTGCTATAAGTTTCCCTCTCAGCACTGCCTTCACTGCATCCTTTTTTTTTTTATAAATAAGATTTGTAAATTTAGTCAACACACATCGACAGACTTCAATAGAAGATAAATTTTAAAACCACTTTGAAGGCCATTTTCTATAAAAGTGATTTTCCCAGGACAGTATACTAGATGTAGCCTAACCTGACATATATATATATATATGTATGTATGACATATGACATATATATATTTTTTATATATGTCATATATATATTTTTATATATACAAATATATGACATATATATATTTTTTTAATTGAGAACTCTTCACACACACACATACATTCTATACATGGTGTACAATCAGTGGCTTACAGTATCATCACATAGTTGTGTATTCATTACCATGATCATTTTTTAGAGCATTTACATCACTCCAGAAAAACAAATAAAAAAAAAAGAAAAAACTCATACATACCATACACCTTACCCCCCTCTCTTTCATTGACCACCAGTGTTTCCATCAACCCAATTTATTTTACCCTTTGTCCCCCATTATTTATTTATTTATTATCCATATTTTTTACTCATCTGTTCATACCCTGTATGTAAAGAGCATCAGACACAAGATTTTCACAATCACACAGTCACATTATAAATGTTATATCTTTATACAGTCATCTTCAAGAATCTAGGCTACTGGAACACAGCTCAACAGTTTCAGGTACATTCCTCTAGCCACTACAGTATACCCTAAACTAAAAAGGAATATCTATATAATACATAAGAATAACCTCCAGGGTAACTGCTCAGCTCTGATCTCTCTTAGCCACTGAAAATTTATTTTATCTCATTTCTCTCCTCCTCCTTTTGGTCAAGAAGGCTTTCTCAGTCTCTTAATGCTGGGTCCCAGCTTGTCCCAGGCTTTCTGTCCCACCTAACCTGACATCTTAATTTGTGAAAGTTTAATAAGCTGGAGGTGTATGCCCTTCTCCCAGAGCAAGCTTACTCTAAGGGTTACTATAATACAAACTCTATAAGGAAAATAACTTCAGTATTGTTTTGTCTCGGTAGAGGAGAAAAACTCAACATAGATATTACACCAACAGTGGCACAATGAAAAGCTGCACTACAGATTATTAGTAACAGATGATGCTAGTGTGAAAAACTTGTATATTCTAGAGCCCTTGTAATTAAAATTCCCCCATTTGTGTCTGCATTATCAGCTAGAGGGTTAGTTAACATGATAGAATGAGGACTTACGCAAGGTATAAATAGCATTTCCTACTATGAAGTCAAGTGCATTCTAGTTAGGAGAAAACCAATTAGATGTTGAATTACACACACTTTAATAACAAGACTTCCACCACGTGAGTGTAAAACATTTAATTTATAAATGTTGACACTACAATATGTAAAATAGCTTTTATAAATGTACATAGTATATTCTATAGCTGCCAGGTTTACATTTTTTTTTTTAAGGAAATTAAGTTACACTGAGGTTATGACTTGAATATTCACCCTTGAAAAAGACCACACTCTATCACAGAGATGCAAGGTCAGACTTAACAGCCCCAATTGTTAAACACTGGGATCAAGTCATAACCAGTTTTCTTGCAAAAGGATCTCGTACATATTTATCAATTTAGTACCTTCATAGCTACCCAAGTCATTAATTTACTGAAACATGCATCATGAGAAGCAAGAAGCATCACTTACTATGCCATTGCATAGTAGCAACCTATCACTCCTGAGCAACAGCACTCACATCACTAAGATTTTTGAACAGTCACTGTACATCATCCTGAGTGAAAGATGCAATGACTTAAGTTACAAATGCAACATATTATAAACAATTTCTTACCGAAAGTTCACAAAGTAAACCAAAGTATTTTACAGAATTTATTATGAAATGCCATAAACTACCTTCTCTTAAGCTCTCTTTCCCTGATCCCAGCAAGTTAACTGAATGCTTTTGAGCATGATGGTGACTCTCTTTGCCTGAATGGCACACAGATTAATATCTTCAGCTAAACCCACTAGGTGCATTTCACTAGCCTCCTAAAGCGTGTCAGTGGCATGCTCTGAAACCTCAAGTCAGTTTTGAAATCCTGGGCAGTCTCCCTCACCGACCCTCTGGAAAGGCAGCTTCCAGATCAGCTCAGTCGACTTCTGCTAATGACGAATCTCTCAAAGTAAGATGGCTCCAGGCCTGTAACAATTTTTTTTCACCCTGCCAGTAGAGGGGGCGCTTTTCCTGGCAGCCTTGGTGGCCAGCTGTTTGTGGAGGACTTTCCAACCATGAGATTTATAGCAGTCTGCTTGATTTGGGCCATTTTCCTCTACCAGAAGCCAAAGTCTTAGGCTACTTCTTTGACCAGTGTGCTGTTCTGGTTACCCAAGTGAAAAGCCGTAGCCAACAAGCAAAGCTACTTCAACTATCAACCAAACCACTCCGTGCATGCACCCCATAAGTTTCAATATATTGTGTTCTTGTTTTCATTCATCTCAAGATATTTACTGATTTCTCTTGAAATTTCTTTTGACCCACTGATAGTTTGAATGTGTTGTTTAACCTTTATATGTTTGTGAATTTTCCAGTTCTCTGCTTGTTATTGATTTCCAGCTTCATTCCATTATTTCCTATAATTTCAGTCTTTTAAAATTTATTGAGACCTGTTTTGTTACCCAACATGTAGTCTTTCCTTGAATGATCTGTGAGTACTAGGAATGAATGTATATCCTACTGTTGTGAGTTGCAGTGTTCTATATATATGCCTGTTAAGTCTAGTTCATTTATCATATTATTCAAGATCTGTTTCCTTATTGGTCCTCTGTCTAGGTGTTCTTTCCATTGATGAGAGTGGAGTATTAAAGTCTCCAACTACTATTATAGAGGTGTGCATTTCTCCCTTCAGTGTTGCTAGTGTTTGCCTCATATATTTTGGGGCACTCTGACTTGGTACATATTTTAGTTTACAGGCTGCTGGAATGTGATATACCAGAAATGGGATGGCTTTTAAAAAGGAGAATTAAGTTGCTAGTTTATAGTTCTAAGGCCATGAAAATGTCCAAATTAAAGCAAGGCTATAAAAATGTCCAATCTAAGGCATCCAGGGAAAGATACCTTGTTTCAAGAAGGCTGATGATGTTCAGAATTTTTCTCTCAACAGGAAAGGCACATGGTGAGATCTGCTAGCTTTCTCTTTAATGGCTTTGCTGGGGCTCTGTCCATTCTGTTGGCTTTGTCTGTTCTTGTGGCTGTGGTGGCTCTGTTGGTTCTGGAGCTTTTTCCAAAATGGTTCCCTCTTAAAGGTCTCCAGTAAGCAACCCCATGTTGAGTGGGTAGAGATACATCTCCATGGAAACCATCAATCAAAAGTTAGCACCCAAAAAAAAAAACAAAAAAAAAAAAGTTAGCACCCACAATTGTGTGGGTCACATCTCCATGGAAACAATCAAAAAGGCCCCACCCAGCAATATTGAATGAGGAATCAAGGACATGGCTTTTCTGGGGTACGTAACACATTCAGACCAGCACAGTGCATAAATATTTATGATATTTCTTCTTGATGAATTCACCCTTTTATTAATACATAGTGTCCTTTGTCTCTTTTAACTACTTTATGTTTATATCTGATGTTGGTATAGCTACCCCTGCTCTTTTCTTGTTGCTGTTCATGTGGAATGTCTTTTTCCTGCTTTAACTTTCAGTCTGTTTTTGTTCTTGGGTCCAAAATGAGTATCTTGTAGACGGCATATAGATGGATCCTGTGATTTTGTTTGTTTGTTTTTTGGATCTGTTTTTTAATCCATTCTGCCAGTCTATGTCTTTGATTGGTGAGTTTAATCTAATACTCAGTGTTGTTATAGTAAAGACAGTACTTTCTTCAGCCATTTTGTCCTTTGGCTTTTATGTCATATTTTATTCTTTCTTTTTACCCTGTAGTTACTCTTACTGATAATCTTCATTTCTACCCTCTCCACACCTCTCTCTCCTGTCTTTTCCTGTCAGATTTGTAGCACTCCCTTTAGCATTTCTTGTACAGCAAGTCTCTTGTTCATGAACTCGTTGTGTCTGTTTATCTGTAAGTAATTTAAACTGTCTTTTGAAGGACAGTTTTACCATATTAGAATTCTTGACTGGCAATTTTTCTCTTTCAGTATCTTGAATATTTCAAACCACTGCCTTCTGACCTCTGATTTCCACTAACAACTCTGTGCTTAGTCTTATCAAGCTTCCCTTGTAAATGATGGATTGCTTTTCTCTTGCTGCTTTCAGAATTTTCTCTGTCTTTGGAATTTGATAATCTGATTAGTAAGTGTCTTGGAATAGGTTTATTTGGATCTGTTTTATTTGGGGTACATTGTGCTTCAAGCACCTGTAATTTGATGTCTTTTGTGAGAATTGGGAAATTTGGGGTGATTATTTCCTCAGTTATTTCTGCCCCTTTAACCTCTTCTGGGATACCTATAACATGTATTTTCATGTGCTTCCTTTTGCCGTTCAGTTCCCTGAGACCCTACTCAAATTTTCCACTTCTTTTCCCTGTCCTTTTATATGTAAAATTTCATGTCTTCTCCTCTAGTTCACTAATCCTTTCTTCTGCCTCTTCAAATCTGCTGTTATATGACTTCATTGTCTTTTTCATTTCTTGTTGTGCCTTTCATTCTTGTAAGTTATTTTTTTCGCAAGCTTCTGAGTTCCTTTTTTCAGTCACCCAGTGTCGTCTTTGTATCTTTCGTCTTTTTTGCCACATTTCCTTCAATTCATAGAAGGTTTGCTTGAACATCCTTAATTAGTTATTTCAACTCCTGTATCTCATCTGGAGTTTTGGTTTGAACTTTTGGGCTATATCTTTGTGCTTTCTAGTGTGAGTCACAGTTTTAGCTTGTGTCTAGGCATCTGATTTTCTTGACTAGTTTATTCTAGAGGTTGTTTTCTCTCTCTTGCTTAGAGTTTTCTTCTTGATTGACTTGATGTGCTATCTGTTCTTTCACCTCTAACATACTTCTTTTGAGCTGATCAGAATTTTTTTCAGCTCTTAGTTATCTGATTCTTGCTCTGCATGTAATGTTTGATTGTATGCCTTTTTTGTATGGTTGTTTTGTCCCTAGGAAAAAATTTTCTCTTCACTCTTCCTCCTCAGGGAATGTTGATCTGCTGTTTTTTTGTTTTGTTTTGTTTTTGGCTTCTATATGTTTTTAACTCTCCTTTTGTTACCTCTAGCAACTTTTACCTGGAGGGCTGATTCTGGGAGAAGGGTCTCCCCAGAGGGGATCAGTCAGTTTTCCCCAGATTAGATTGGTCCATGACTCATGAAGGGGTTGTGATTCAGTATCAAGACTCCCTGGGGCTGAGACCAGCAAGGTTGTTAGTCTTTGCTGTGACACCTTCTGATTCTGTGCTTTTCCTGTCCTGCCCAGTGGATGGGGCATGTCAGTTCACTGCTACCACAGGCTTAAAGTGGTACTGGGACTTGAATTGTCTTCTGACCTCCCCCTGCCAGGGGCTTGGTTGAGACTGATGCTGAGGGGAAAGTTATTTGAAACTGTTGCTGTTTAGCCCTGGGATCTAAATTCTCTGAATGACAGGCAGCACTTGCTCTGGGCTCTACCCCACCTCCCACTTTTTCTTGGGGAAGATGCCTTCTTCTTTTTTTTTTAATTTAATTTTTTTATTAGAGAAGTTGTGTGTTTAGAGAACAATCATGCAAAAATTACAGTATGCACGTACACCACCCCACCACCACTACCTTGCATTGGTGTGGAATATTTGTTACAATTGAAGATGACTTTTTTTGTAAATGTCCTTTTTTTTTTTTTTTTTTTTTTTTTTTTTTTTTTTTTTTTTTAACAATAGTTACCTTTATTACAGTGGAAAAAATATTAGGGAATTATTTTAGCACCTGAGTAGTACTTTGTCTTTCACTCAACCCTACTTCTGCCCCTGCCTGGGGCAGGGCTTAAAACAGAGAATGACAGCTGCTTTCTTTAATGGCTGCTGGGGAAAAAAAAAAATCTTCTCAGAGTTGGTACCTGGCTCTGTGTCTCCCTTTTCTTTGGGCACAGCCCTTTTCCAGCAATCTGAGTTCAGCCAATTCCAGAAGCTTCTGTGTTTTCCATCTTCCTTACTTCCAACCTCTTGGGAGTGGGGCTGAAACAAAACTCCCAGTTTCTTTCTTAAAGTATTATAAATTTATTTGTCCTCTGAGCTGGTATTCAGTGTACTGAATTCCTTGATGAAATTTGCCATTGGTGCTTGGCTGAGTTCCCCTTCCTTGTTACTAGGAGAAAGGGCTTCTGTTTCCCACCAGGGAGTGACTCTCCCTGTCAGCCTATTGTGTCAGTGGGGCAGGGCACCAGCCTCAACAGCCTGGAAGGATTAATTTACAGCTGTTCACTGTGATTTATCAGTCTTACATTTCCATTTGTGTATGATATGCATCTGGTCTCTGAAGTTCTTGAAACAGTTGTTTCAGACAGTTCCTGGCTATTTACTAGCTATGCAGGAGGACAGGACTAAGTCCTACACTCCCTATGCTACCATCTCCCTCATTTTTGAAGGACAGTTTTCCTGGATAAAGAATTCATTCCAGACAGTTTTTTGCTTTCAGTATCTTAAGTATATCCTAACACTGCCTTCTTGCCTCCATGATTTTTGATGAGCGATCATAACTTAGTCTTGTTGATTGTACCTTAAATGTGGTGAATTGCTTTTCTCTTGCTGCTTTCAGAATTCTCTATCTTTAGCATCTGATTAATATGTGTCTTGGAGTGGTTCTATTTGCATTATTCTCCTTGGAATATGTTGCATTTCTTGGGTATGCATATTTATGTCTTTTATAAGAGTTGGGGAGTTTTCGGCCATTATTTCTTCAAGTATTCTTTCTGCCCCCTTTCCCTTTTCTTCTCCTTCTAGGACACTCATGATGTGTATGTTTGTGTGCTTCATGCTGTCATTCAGTTACCGATACCCTGCTCAGTTTTTTCCATTGTTTATTCTCTTATTTTGTCTGTTCGATTTTGGATGTCCTATCTTCTGACCTCTTCAAATCTGCTGTTGTATGCCTGGAGTGTATCTTTAATGACATCTATTGTGCCTTTCATTCCTATAAGACCTGTTATTTTGCTTTATATGCTTTCCCATTCTTAACGCACACCCATTGTCTTGTTAATATATTTTATCTCTTTAGCCATATTTACCTTCAGGGATACTTGGATTGACAGGAGATTTGTTTGAACATCTTTGATTAATTTTTCCAAATTCTTGTATCTCCTCTGACTTTTTAATTTGTTCCTTTTACTAGACCATATCCTTCTGTTTCTTAGTATGGCTTATAATATTTTTCTGATATCTGGGTATCTCATTATCGTGGTATATTTATTCAGAAGGTTGGTTTCTCTCTCTTGTCAAGGATTTTGTTGATTGGGTTTATGTTAGGGCTCTTTGACACTAATTCCCAGCCAAAACAAGGCCAAGTCCCCATGCAGGGGTCATAGACCAGTTCTAACGAGCCCTAAGGAGAATGTCTGGAAAGATTCCCATAAGTCTTTTTTTTTTTCTCATCAGCTTCCAAAGCTGTGCTTTCCTGACCTGACCTCCAAATGGTGCTCTTTGGCAACCTATTCCCATCAGCCCTATCAATGCAGGGTATTTTTAGCTTTTTGCCAGCTCCTTTCTGATACAGGTTGAAACAGTGGCGTGGTTTTGTTGTGAATCACGCAAAGAAAACAGGAATGTTTATACCATATACACACACAAAAAAGGATAAAAGAAACTGTCTTTGAGAGGGGTCTAGATGTTGGACTCAACTATCTCAAGAGGTAGCTATTACAAGTATGTTCAAAGACCTAAATAGAGACTTCTGCCCCTAGAACACAGTGGAATATGGAAAGAGCTGCAGAGCTTACTCCTTTCCAAAAAAAACAGCAAAGATACAGACAGAAACCTCCTGAATCAACTGTTCTGAGGTTCCGGAGACCAGGAGAATACTGTGCAGCATCTAGGGAAGAGCGGAATGAAAAGACTGAAAAACCACGATGAGAGACTGTAAATCTGGTGGCAGCTTCTGAAGCCCATCCCCCATCCAACAAAAATAGACAATTTAAAATATTAGAGCAAGTCTGAGTCCCTGATCTGCTCAGGGATTGTTTTTACTGTTGTTTCTTGTTTATTTGTTTACTAACCTGGATAGACTTGTTTAGTGAAATCTATCTTGTACAGACTCTGATGATGCCCCTTAAAGGGTGTAACCTTCAGCGTGCACATTCTCTCCAACCACTAGGTGACAGTTGTGGTTTTAGAAAGGCTCTCTTTGATTTTTTTCCCCCTCATCTCTCCTTTAAGCTTTTGGCTGTTCTGTGTCTATTTCTATTACTTCTAGTTGTCACTTTGTTTGTTGGTAGCTGATTGCTATATTGTTTTGCTTTTTTTTTTAAACAAAATCTGGGGCATAAATTGTTCCATGTCTGATCCAATTAATCAGGTCTTCTTACAGAGGTGTAGTGTTGTGCGTTTTTGAGACTTTTGTCATTCCCAAGAGGGCTGTTACTAATTGTCTCTCTCCTTAGTTATGCTAAACTTCTAGCTGGTCTGTAGTTTTGCTTGTTGCTGCTACTATCATGGAAAACCAGCCACCCTTCAATTTTCATGCCTAGAGCTCCATGGTTTTCACCAATGCCCTTAGAAATGAACTTGCCCCATGCTCTGTTTTTATATAATTTTTTTCTTTTATAGAGTCTTTATTATGACTGGTCAGCATTAAAAATGTGAAACATATGGAAGCTGTTGCTTGTGAAGTCATTTGTGTAATCTAGCTGCAGAGATGCAACATCTAGTTTATTGCTATTTAGGAGTACAGATTTTCTTCCTGAGCCATATGATTTGGAGTTTGCTCTCTTTCCCGGACTCGTAATAGTGACATCATACTATGTCTATCCTTTTGTGTCTGGTTTATTTCACTCAGCATTATATCCTCTAGGTTTATCCATCTCGTCATATGCTTCAGGACCATATTTCACTTTTTACTGCCACGTTTTCCATCCTGTGTGTATATATCACATTTTGTTTATATAATCATCGGTTGTTGAGCATTTGGATTGTTTCCATCTTTTGACATTTATCGATAGTGCCTCTGTGAACACTGGTGTGCAAATTGTCTGTTTGTGTCACTGCTTTCAGATCTTCTGCGTATATTCCAAGTAGTGGTATTGCTGGGTCATAGGCCAACTCAATATTTAGTTTTCTAAGGAACTGCCAAACTCTCCCACAGTGGTAGTTCCATTATACATTTCCACCAGCAGTGAATAGGTATTCCAATTTCTTCACATCCTCTCCACCATTTGTAGTTTCTATTTGTTTAATAGCAGCCATTCTTACAGGGTGAGATAATATCTCATTGTAGTTTTGATTTGCATTTCCCTTATAGCTAATGAAGGTGAGCATCTTTTCATAAGCTTTTTAGCCATTTGTATTTGCTCTTTGGAAAAATGTCTATTTTTCGTATCTTTTGCCCATTTTGTAATTGAGCTGTTCTTTTGTCGTTGAGTTGTATAATTTATTTATATACACAGGATCAAACCTTTATCAGATACGTGGTTACCAAATATCTCCTCCCATTGAGTTGGCTGCCTCTTCACCTTTTTGACACACTCCTTTGAGGCACAGAAGCTTTTGATTTTGATGAGTTCCCATTTATCTATTTTTTCTCTTGTAGCTTCTGCTTTGGGTGTAAAGTTCAAGAAGCTACCTCCTATCACTAAGTCTTGAAGATGTTTCCCTATATTTTCTTCTAGGAGTTTTATGGTACTGGCTTATATATTTAGATCTTTGATCCATTTTGACTCAATTATTTATACGGTGTAAGATATGAGTCCTCTTTCATTCTTTTGTCTATTGATATCCAATTCTTCCAAGCCCACTTATTCCAATTCAGTGGATTTGGGGGCCTTATCAAAGATTAACTGAACATTTGGTTCCATTGGTCAATACTTCTATCATTGTGCCGGTACCATGCTGTTTTGACCACTGTGGCTTTATAATAAGCTTTGAAGTTGGAAAGTGTTAGTCCTCCCATTTTGCTCTTCTTTTTTAGGGTATCTTTAGCTATTCGAGATTTCTTTCTCTTCTAAATTAAGCTTGATAATTAGCTTTTCCAAGTCTTCATGATAGGTTGTTGAAATTTTAATTGGTATTGCATTAAATCTCTGGACTTAAATCTGGGTAGACTTGACTTCATAACGACATTCAACCTTCCTACCTATGACCATAGAATATCTTTCCATCTATTAAGATCTTTGATTTATTTAGCAGTGTTTTGTAGTGTTCTGTGTATAGGTCCTTTACATCCCTGAATGTAAATTCCTGAATATTTGATTCTTTTAGTAGCTATTTTGAAGGGATTTTTTTTTCTCTTAATTGTCTCCTCAGTGAGGTTATTACTTGTATATAGAAACATTGTTTTTTGTACATTATCCTTGTATCCTGCCACTTTGCTAAATTTGTTTATTAATTCAAGTAACTTTGTAGTAGATTTTTTAGGATTCTCCAAATACAGGATCATGTCATCTGCAATTAATGAGAGTTTTATTTCTTTGTTTCATATTTAAATGCCTTTTATTCCTTTCTCCTTCCTTACTGCTCTAGTTAAAACTTCTCATACAGGGCGGGCTGTGGTGGCTCAGCAGGCAGAATTCTTGCCTGCCACGCCAGAGACCCGGGTTCGATTTCGGGTACCTGTCCATGCTAAAAAAAACAAACAAACCGAAAAACCATAAAAAATTTCTCATACGGTGTTGAATAATAGTGGTGACAGTGGGCATCCTTGTCTTGTTCCCAGTCTTAGGGGGAATGCTTTCCATTTCTCACCATTGAGAATGAGGCTTGGATAGGTTTTTCATATATGCCCTTTATAGTATTGAAGTTTCTTTCAATTCCTTCCTTTTTAAAAAATTTTAATGCAATTTTATTGATGCATATTAATTATTCACATACCATGTAATCATCCAAAGTGTACAGTTAGTGGTTCACAGTATCATCATATAGCTGTGCATTCAGTACAATTGACTTTTTTTTTTTGAAAAATAACATATATACAAAAAAAGCAATACATTTCAAAGCACACCACAACAATTAGATGTAGAACAAATTTCAGAGTTTAGTATGATTGCTAAATCATTGTATTGTTATTTCTTTTAGTCTCCAGTGTCTTGGAACAGCTAGTAGTAAAAACCTAAAATTGTGGAATTGTAATCAAGTCCTAACTTTTGACATGTTTTTATTAGAAAAGGATGCTGAATTTTGTAGAATGCTTTTTCACCGTCCGTCGATTTGACCATGTGATTTTTCCCTTTTGATTTGTTAATGTGCTTTATTACATTGATTGCTTTTCGTAGGTTGAACCACCCTTTCATTCCAGGTATAAACCCAATTTGGTTGTGATGTATAAATCTTTTAATATATTGTTGGGTTTGATTTGCTAAAATTTTGTTGAGAGGTTTTGCATCTATATTCATTAGGGACATTGGCCCATAGTTTTCCTTTCTTACAATGTCTCTCTGGTTTGATTTTAGAATGTGATATTAGCTTCATAAAATGTGTTAGGTAGTGTTCCTGTTTCCTCTATTTTGAAGAGTTTGCACATAATTGGTGTTCTTTTTGAAATCTTTGATAACTTTCCCCTGTGAAGCCGTCTGGCCCTGGGCTTTTCTTTGTAGGAAAATTTTTAATAACTAATCAAATCTCTTTATTTGTAATTGGTTTATTAAGATCTGTTGTTTCTTCTCCAGTCAATGTCAGTAGTTCATGTGTTTCTACAAATGTGTCCATTTCATCTAAGTTGTCTAGTTTGTTGGCACATAGTTGTTCTTAATATCCTCTTAGGGTTTTTAAAATTTCTTCAGGAGCCATAGTAACAGCCCTTATCTCATTTCTGATTGTTTATTTGCACCCTCTCTCCCTCTTTTTTTTTTTTTTCTTTCTTCCTTTGTTAATCTAGTTAGGGATCCACCAATCTTAAATTGGTTTTCTCAAAGAACCAACTTGTGGTTTTGTGATTCTTTCTATTTTTTTGTTCTCCAGTTTATTTTATTTATTTCTGCTTTAATCTTAGTTATTTCTCTTCTTCTATTTGCTTTGGGGCTTAGCTTGCTATTCTTCCTCTTTCCTCACACAAGGTGAGCAATTGTGTCATCAATTTTTCTCATTCTTTTTTAATATCAATATTTAGGGCAAAAAATTTACTTCTCAGCACTGCCTTTGCCGCATCTCATATGTTCTGATATGCTGTATTTTCATTTTAATTCGCCTCCAGGTATTTAGTAATTTCTCTAACAATTTCTTTTTTGACCCACTGATCATTTAAGGGTGCATTATCTAATCTCCATATATTTGTGAAAGTTCTGGTTCTTTGGGGATTCCATCGTGATTAGAGAAAATACTTTGAATAATTTTAGTCTTTTTAAATTTATAGAGACCTGATATGTGTCCCACATATCATCTGTCCTAGAGAATGTTCCAAGAGCTCTAGAGAAGAATGTGTATCCTGATATTTAGGGGTGTAACAATCTATATATCTGGGTCTCATTCATTTATCACATTATTTAAATTCTCTATATCCTTATTGATCCCCTGTCTAGTTATTTGATCTGTAAAGAGTGGCATATTGAAGTCTTCCACTATTACTGTGGAAACATCTATTGTTCCCTTCAGTTTTGCTAATGTTTGCCTCAGGTACTTTGGAACTCTTTCATTGGGAGTGTAAACATTTTTATGATTCTTAATTTTTCTTGATGAATTGTCCCTTATATTAATGTATAGTGTCCTATTTTGCTTCTTATGACATCTTTATATTTAAAGTCTATTTTGTCTGATAATAGTATGGCTATTCCTGCTTTGTTTTGGTCACAACTTGCATGAAACACCTTTTCCCATCATTTTACTCTCAGTCTATTTGTATCCTTGGGTCTAAGATGAATCTCTTACAAGCAGCATATAGATGGATCATATTTTAAAATCCATTCTGTCTGTCTGTGTCTTTGGTGAGTTTAGTCCATTAACATTCATAGTTATTATTTTAAGGGCAGTCCTTGAAGCTCTCTCACTCTTTAAATTTTGTTTGCCAGATCTATATTTTCTCTTTTTATCCTTTAAGTTACCTGTGCTGATACTCTTCAATTCTATATCCTCCTCCATATCTGTTTAGCATTTCATATAGGCCAGGTCTCTTTCTGACAAATGCAGCCTTTGTCTGTGAAGATTTTAATCTCTTCCCTCAATTTTGGAAGGATAAAGAATTTTTGACTGGAAGTCATTCTCATTCAGAATCTTAAATATATCATACCACTGCCTTTCTACCTGTGTGGTGCCTGTTAAGTAGTCCACACTCAGTCTTAGTTTGCCTTGTTTGTGGTGAATCTTACTGATTGCTGTTTTCATGATTTTTTTGCTTCTCTTCATGATTTGACATTCTGATTATTAGGTGTCTTGGAGTAAGCCTAATTGGACTTACTCTATTTTGAATTTGTTGGGCTTGTTTGATTTGCATATTTGTGTCTTTTATACAGGTTGGAACTCCCATAATGTCTTCAACTAACCTCCTATCCCTTTACCATTCTCCTTCTGGGATACAGTGATAATTCCTATATTTGTACATTTTGTGTTGTCCTTCATTTTCGTGAGATCTAGTTCCATTTTTCCATCTTTCTAGCCATTTTCTTTTAAGCATTTGAGCTCAATTGTCCTAACTTCTGATTTGCTAATTCTTTCTTCTGTCTCTTCAAATCTGCTTGTATGTGTCTCTAGTATACTTTTAGTTTGGTCTACAGTATCTTTCATCTCTGTGAGATCTGTTGTTTTTTTGTTTATTCTTTCAAATTCTTCTTTATGCTTTTCCAGTATCTTTTTGGTATTCTTATGTTGTTATGAACATCCTTGGTTAGTTGTTCTAAATTCTGTTTCCCTGAATGATTTAAGTTGGTCATTTGGCTGGGCCATATCTGCCTGAATCTTCATGTGCTTTCTGATCTTCTTTTGCAAACAGGGCTTTTGATTGTCTTGAAAAGGTTATTTTGCGAATTGATTTCTTTCATTTGTCTAAGGTTTTGTATCTACATGAGTTTGTGTTGAAAGTTCCCTTTTGAATTTGGGTGTGTGTCCTTCTCCACCAAACCAAGTCCCAGATTTCATGGGGGGATTGCAGTTCTATTGAGTCTCTTGAAAGCTAGGCAGATAGACAGTTTGACAGACTGCACTTTCCACTTCTTTCCAGCAGATGGTACCCTTGAGCCACCTCTTTTTTTCCCTCCCACTTCTCCCTGACTGCCATGCTGGCTGAGCAGAATGGAAACCTGATGTAATTCCAGCTAGGGCCGCTGGTCTCTTTAGGCATGGAAAGCTGCCAACCCTGGGGCTGGGTTATGGCTAGTGTGCACCTCAGCGTAGACCTTGCTTCTGTGCCTGATAGATCTGGTGGCCCTCAGACTCCCACTTGTGATGAGCTTGGGCTTTTTGGACTGGATACTTCAGGTTCCTTTGCCCCCGACTAATATAGAAATATCTGGTGGCTGGTTATGACCTTCAGTTTGGCCAGCTTCCTTAGCCTTGCCTCTCTGTCCATGCATGCCTTAGGTCCCTGGGCCTCTGTGAGGGAAGGGGAATGATATCGGGACCCAAAAAGTCTCTTTTGTTGGCTTTCTGTCAGACCAGTACCACTCTAGGTCTCCCACTCCTTCCCAGGGTGGGCCCCCAGTCTCTGCCAAAAAAGGGCAGGCGCCTACAGCAGCCTATCTCAGGAGTAGAGAGCAGGCACTATACTCTGACCATTTAGTCTCTGTGCACAGGGAAAGCAACTCTGCTGGCTTCCGAGTTCCCCACGGGAACTCCTGGCTGTGGAGCTGTGAGGGAATATCTCCTAAGCCAGCTGTAGGGGTAGACTGGAATTGTGACCAGGCATGCTCACCCTGTTCTCTCCATCCCATTTTTTCTGCTTTTTCATACAGGACCTCCCTGTACGGTGTAGAAGACTCTCTAGTTACTTGCACCTGGAACCACTGCCCATCTCTCATTGCATGGACCTTGGGTGAACTCAGCTTCTCCTATTTTGCTATCTTCCTGGAAGTGCTCCCCCTCCCATGCTCTGTTACAAATAAAATCAGTCCTCCTAGGTGGAGTCAGGGAACTTTCTATCCCTAAGTCCTGCTTTCTGCCCCAGGTGTAACATCTGCATCACTCTCCTGGAGCTGAGGACAGAGATAGGTGATTGCTTCCACAGAAGTAACACCCATCCTCTACAAGTGGGCACTGGGGAAGGATGGTTGCCCCTGTTTCTTCTTGACTTGCCCCTCCTGGTAAAGAATTTACAAGTAAGCGATGGCAACCCACTATTCTTTGCTACTACACGTGGAGTAGAACTTCTGTCATACAAATGGGGGCTGGGTGAGGAAAGAGTGTCTGATGATTATCAGCTATGCCTGCATGGAATAGAGGCTCTACAACGTGGAGCTCAGGGGGTTAGAGATGCTAGCAGCCTATCTTTTCCGGGGTGAAACTGTAGTCTTATGCTAGGAACCAAGGGATGAGGGAGCACCATTTTCTTGGTAACAACTGCCTTATGTAGAATTTTGGTTCATTGGGCTAGATGGTGGGAGCAGGAGTGAGTTATGGCTCAGACATCATAGATGCTTGCCATTTTCACCATGATTTAGTATATTTTCTTGCATAAATGTTTCTCCATTTGCTGTTTGCCCTTATGACAATTTCCAGAGACTTTTGAAAAATAATTTTCACCTGTTAATTGGTTATTTTACTAAAGAGATGCTTCACTGAGTTCCTCATATCACTCTTAGAGTTGCTGCCCCCTCTTTTATTATCGTTTAGAAACTTTATTGCTATGTTATTTTGCTTTTTCATATTTATATTTATAATCACTTGAATCTAGTTTTTCTGTATCTTGTGAGGTAGGACTTAGTCTCATTTCCATATCGATATTCTGTGGTTCTGGCACCTACAGGAAAGAACTTTCCTTCCCACTGATTTGCACTGCCACCTTCTTTTTGTAAATCAAGCTTCTGTTTATATCCTAGTCTGCTTTGTGGCTCTGTATTCCACATCATTCGTTTTTCTATTGTACCAGTACCATGCTGTTTTAATTATTGTATATTTATAAGTTTGATATCTGTTAATCACAGTTATTTTATGTCTGCAGCTCTTTGCATGAGCTGGCATATCTCCTCCCACTAGAAAATAAGCTTCAAAAGAACAATAATTATTTTGGTCTTTGCTAACTGCAATATCAAGGTGTATAGAAGAGTGCCCAACTCATAGTAGACCCCCTATAAATGTTTGTGGAATGAATAAAAGAATAAATTAGTAGTCTCTGGCATCCCCCAGATTTCAGATTGAAGAAACCTGGTTTCAAAAGCACAAGTAAAATGTGAATCTTGGCTCCGCCATTTAATAACTGTCAGCCTCAGTTTCCTTATCTATGAAGTACAGATAACCAACCAAATTATTGGTGTGAAGACAAGTACAATACTATATATGGGTAAAAACTTCTTAGCATTTAGTTGACATGATAGAAAACCAGTAGTGTTTTTTTTTTTGTATGCTGTATGGCAGGGTCACATTTCATTACTTTTCCATATGAGTGTCCCATTATTGCAGCACCATTTGTCGAGCTTTTGTTTGTTTTGCTTGTTTGTTTTTTGGGAAGTGCATGGACCAGGAATCGAACCCATGTCTCCCACATGGCAGGCAAGAATTCTACCACTGAACTACCCTTGCACCCCAGGAATGATAATTTTTTATAGCTCAATATGTAGACCCTTCTAATAATGTAAGTGAAAAGATGAAAAGCTGAGAGCTACTTTATCAGGTAAAATACTACTGCTAATTAGGAAGTATTATAGCTACTGTGTTTCTCCCTAATTGTATATTCCATAGTGGACACAAGTTAAATGTTCACTCTAGTTATCCAGTTAAAGAGAAGACAGTAGCAATAGCAGATCAGAGAGGTGTCAAAGAGACAAAAAAAAAAAAAAAAAAAAATCAAGAGTACCTAGTCATAGATTGAACTTGAGAAATGAGGGAAATGTAAGTGTTTCTAGCTTACAGTGGGTAGTGATAATCACTAAAGTAAGGAATACTGAAAGAGGACCTGGTTTGGGGAAGATATTATAAGATTTTTTAAGACATTGAATTGAGTGTGATTTAGGGAAGTAAGTCAGAAATGACTATAGTGAGTTTCTCCCCCAGGCTTCACCTATCTTATTTACCTAGCCACAAAGACTGTGGCTCAATAGAAGGCCTATTCTATGGGCAGTGGTTCAATTATCATTTGCAAAGAGGGCAAAGAGGATGGGGTGTCCAGTAGGAAGAAGAAAAGTAAGATACACAGAAAGCCTAGCTTAAAAACAAAAACAAAATAATAATGGAAAAATTGTTTTCATTGACTGTCTAGATAGTGAAGAATTCATCCATATTATGGATCACTTCTATAATCAACACTATTGTAAGTTATTGAGCCTGAAAGATAATTAAGGCAGTGCTGGAATCACATTCTGAAGAAGGAGAAAGACAAGTTAAAAGGAAAACACTTAAAATGCTTTTAGCTGGGTATGTACCGTGCAGCCTAACAACTCTAAACTTATCTGCGTAACACCTTTGATTACGATGTATAGGCAAGATGTGATTGAGTAATTCTTTAAGAAACAGAAAAATCAACGCCGCCCTCCCCCTTTTAAGTCACATTATATTTACTTCGACTTCCCAGGTTGCTGTTTGTGGACTGAATAGCTTTAAATACAATTATAGAATGTATACCTTCTCTGTTAGACTGGCTTAGCAAATCAGACCTTCTACTTACTTGTTTTTCCCATTTTCACAAGGTATTATTAATTTTAAGTAAGAATTAAATTTTGTGAATTTTTAAAATTTGTGCCTGAGGGGATCCTGAAAGAGAGGAAAGAAAAAAATATATAAAAAATATGGTCAGTTAAAATGTTTGCACTAATATGTAGAGCTAATAATTCTGATGTCTGACTTTTCTCCAGCTGTTAAAAGACAGGAAGGCATGTACTCTTTAACCTAAAACTTGTAAAAACTGCCTGGATAACAGAAAAATTTGAAGGGTTCAACTCCCTGGAAAAAGTGCTTGTTTCTAGTTTGCTAGCTGCCAGAATGCATCACACCAGAGACAGACTGGCTTTCAATAAAAGGGGATTAATTTCCTTAACGTATAGTTCTTCAGAGGAAAGGCACCTAACTTTCAACTGAGGTTCTTTCTTACGTGGGAAGGCACAGGGTGATCTCTTCTGGCCTTCTCTCCAGGCCTCTGGGTTCCAGCAACTTTCCCCGGGGTGATTCCTTTCTGCATCTCCAAAGGCCTGGGCTGAGCTGCAAGTGGTGAGATGAGGTGTGCTAAGGTGCTTGGGCTGTGCTACCTTGAGCTCTCTCATTTAAGCACCAGCCAATTAAATCAGGCATCATTCATTGCAGCAGGCATGCCTTCTAGCCAACTGCAGATGTAATGAGCAACAGTTGAGGTTCATGTATCATTGGCTCATGTCCACAGCAACAGAACTAGGAAACTTTACCTGGCCAAGTTGACACCTGAACCTAACTACCACCTTGCTCAATATCAAGAGTAGGTAAACCAAAGCCTACTAAGCTGGAGTTGATCCACCACCTGTTTTTATACTGCCCACAAAGAATGGTTTTTATATTTTTAAATGGTTAGAGGGAAAAACAAGTAAAATTTTTATGAAATTCAAATTTCAATGTCCATATATGAGGTTTTATTGGAACACCACTGTGCCCGTTCGTTTTCATGTTGTCTATGGCTGCATTTGCGCTGGTTTGGCAGAGGGCAGCTGCAACAGAGACAATATGGCCCACAAAACCTAAAATATTTACTAATGAGCTTTTACAAAAAAAGTGTGGCAGCCCATGCACTATTCCTAATATCAAAGCAAGGAATTAGGTACAAAGTAGAAATAAAATATAATAGATATCAATAAATAAAAATGATTCAATGAAGCAATTTTTAAAAATTACTATGACCATAATCTTTTATGTGGCTAGTTCGATGTATACCACTGAGACCCCCACACACAGGTGTAGGTGTGCGCGTGCATGGGCACGTGCTTTACTTTAATGCCTGTGTGTCTGGCCCAAATCTTAGAATAAACTTTCATTAATTGTTAAGCTCTTTGGACATGCTTAATAGTCCTGAAATTTATACAACTAGTTAGACACAGTGTTATCTTCTTATATAACTGGGCTAAAAGTCATTTTGAGTTTATACGAATTTATAAAAAGTGTCCTAAATAATAATTAAAATCTATGATAAAATTGCTGAGAACTTAAGATACCAACTAAATGATAAGGTCACATCACTATTATCATTTTCTCACTAAAAGCAAGTTCTAAGTGGAGGGAGTTGGAATTGTAATTTATCATGTTAGGTTTCAAAAATAAAAATGCTTGCCAGCATCAAGAAGTTTTAGACATTTCCCAAGTAGTCATGATACCTACTTTTTAGTCAGTAACGTATTAGCACAAAATTTCAGTAAGAACACCCGTTAAACTTAGAAACTTGAAACATTGAATATTTGTATCTTGGTTTTAGCAAGTAGAGAGTATGTAAATACTATATATTGATTCTAGCAAGGAGGTTACTGTACCATGTTATACTGGTCTGAAAAGTATATTTCAAGCCTTTACATTTCAGATGCCCATATTTTGAGGGATAAGCCAAAATAATTTACTCTCTTAAAAATTGCAATCATTTTCCTTGTCTGTTGCTCCTTAATCTAAAGAAATAACCAGTTCAAAAAAATGTAAGTGATCTTAATATAAGAACTCCTTGTAGTGAGTAAACTTGTAGTAAAAACAATCTTTGGCAGTAATAAGCAGTAGTAATGGGCCTATGATGTCAAAGATGTGACCTCTTTTAATTGACTTTGCTCACTCAGAAAGCATATTTAAACAATTTTGTGACCAAGCAATTCAGTTTTCCTTTTGAATAAATTTTTAGTAATTCTTAAATAGGTTACAAATAAAAAAAACTTTTAGAAATAAACTTGTTGAAAACATCTTATCCTCTGCCAATCAAATATATGCAAATAAAATAACCTGGACTACCACCCCTATTTTAAACAGCTATACCTTTTTTTTTTCATAGGTAGGCACTGAGAACCGAACCCAGGTCTCTGGCATGACGGGCGAGAACTCTGCCAGCTGAGCCACCATGGCCCACCCAGCTATACCTTTTTAAAAAAAATTACTACTAGAGTGATTATGTTTCCATTACACTGGCTCATATATGAGTTGTAGGTGGCAAATAGGTAGAATTTTTACAATACAGTAGCATCCATAAAGACATATATCTTTTGTTTTAATAACTTAGCCAATAAATTGAATCATAACTAGAATGTATGAGGCATGCAGATTTCAAAAAACCAGGAAGGTTACAAGAGATTAAGATAGAGTTTTTACATTAAACTACTCTAATCAGAAATAGTATAGAAATGTTCATATGTTACTGTACATCCACTTAGAATGTTAGGTAGTTATCACAATAATGTTCATGAAAAACAATGTGGAAAATTGCTTTTCTTATAATTGGAAAAACAATATAAGATAATAATTAATATAAAATAATAATTAATACATAATTTTGACATTTGTGATGGCTATTAGACAGCTTCCTAATTCTGGAATTTGCAAATGCCCTTAAAACAAAAATTCTTCATGAATATGTAGATAAATGTAATTTCAAGAACTTGTTAAAAGTGGAGTGATTATTGCAATGAACTTTTAGGTACTCATCACATATCTTCAGCAACTGTCAGTTTTGACACACAAGTTAGAGTGAATTTCTTAGGCTTTTGATTCTAGAATAGTTCTATAAAGAACAATTGAAAACATATTTACACTTCATTTATTATTATTAGTGTGGTAACATTAACAAGCATTGAACTTATATACTCTATAAAACTAATTTATCTGAAGCATATTTTGTATAGCAAAGAACTGCCATTGTCATTTTGAGAATTAGCAGTATTAATTTGATCTATTTGGGGAAAATATTTTTTAAAAATAAAGCTTTCCTTTCTGGGTCGTGGGATAACTTTAGATCCAGAGATACTTTATTACAGGTAAAGAAAACAGAAAACTGAGACTTAGATGGGTGGAGGTCATACCAGTTCTCTAGTCTTGTAATCTTCAGCAAAATGATAAATTATGTCATG
Source organism: Myrmecophaga tridactyla (assembly GCA_004026745.1). NCBI lineage: Eukaryota > Metazoa > Chordata > Mammalia > Pilosa > Myrmecophagidae > Myrmecophaga > Myrmecophaga tridactyla. The sequence continues at coordinate 1,703 of PVIY010021503.1, read as the reverse complement.
AGCTTAGTAGGCCTTTTGTACATGGTTGAAATTGTAAATATGAAAACCATCTTTGAATGCGAGAAGCTACTATAAAATATAGTAGTTAATATTTTTTATACACAGTTAAAGACCAGAAGAAAATAAATCAAAATATTGGCATGGTTATTTTTGAACAGTGGGACTTTGGGTAAGATCTTTTGGCTCAGGTTTTTTTTTCATTTTTCCATTTTTCTTTACTGTTGATATTTGGGGTTCATGGCCAAGGATAAATAGGGAAAGATGTGTAATTCCTTCTTTTTCTTCACTCTTTATTTTATAAATACACATGTCCTTTTCTTCATAAGGCAAATAAATTGGTATTGGGGAAGAAATATTAAGTCAGAAGATTACTACCATTGAAAATAACCTTGTTATAGGTCAGAATTTTTAAGCAATTGTATAGATTTTCTGGTGTAAATTTGAGAGCCATCCAGTTGTATAACTTTGCATATCCCACTCTGTTGTTTGACAGCTTTAGCTTGATACACAAATTATAGATAATTTGAGAATGAGCCACATTTTCTTTGAATCACAGGACACGATCCCAAAATGGCAGGTACAATCCTTTGTGAGGACACTTGAGGACTGATTATACCATAGACCATCTGATCATTGAATATTAAGTAGAAGCATATGAACTTCTTTTATAGAGTACAAATGATTGAATATTTGTAATTTCATATGGTTCAATCCTTAGTTCAAATTGATTTACTCAACTTGTATTATTTATTTATCCAAAGTTTAGGTTGACATTTCTCTTAAGGTTGTGAGTAATAGAAATTGTTACTATAATTTAAAAATTTTGGCCTTTAGTGATTTGGCCATTGGAAATGTATTTTTTTAGTGGAAAATTACAATATTAGTGGAGACTATGTGCTAAGTTATGCATCTAGAACCTAAACTTCTGGCATTCTCTGGAGTCTCCTAGCAATTTGGAGTTGGGAATGATGGTTAAAGATGGTTGTTTAACAACAATTTGTTCTTTAACGCAGGATAATTTGTGTTAAACCTGTCTACAGGGAATTTAGAACAGGTAGGTCTCCTAAGCAGAGTAGCCTGTTTTGTTGGCAATCTTGTGGGTAAAATCTTATTGTTCTTTTCCTTATTTGAAGGTTTGGGCTAGGCACATAGAAAGTGAGTTAATTGGAATGCTCTCTTGTCTGCTTGTGTATGATCCTTTTATTGCTCTCTATTTTCACACCACTTGGTGTGGTTTTTAGGCATGTTGCTTTGTTTTTCTTGGCCTTAAGAGTAGTAAATATTATTGAGTGCGTATGGCCAGGAAGCTGCCAAGGGCTTACATGTATTATTTCATTTAATTCACATAGCAACCTTATGAGATAGGCTCTTGTTACCAAAATTTTACTGAGGAAGTTAAGTAGCCTTTTATATGGTTACATTGTCAGTAAATAACAGAGCTAGAATTTGAATACAGGCAGAGCCCATACTCGTAACCTAAAACTATATTGTTAAAATAAATGTCCTGGCGGGCCAAGATGGCGGCTTAGCAAGGTGCGCGTTTTAGTTCGTCCTCCAGAACAACTACTAGATAACCAGAAACAATACAGAACAGCTCCCGGAACCACGATAGTGACCGGACACACAGCGCGCCCAGAACGGGAACAGCTTAGACCGACGGCAACTGGCCGGATCTGTGAGTTCCCCAAAGCCGCGGCGGCCGG
>PVIY010021502.1:0-42317 GCA_004026745.1 Myrmecophaga tridactyla | reverse complement strand
GTGGCCCGCCCCAGCTCCAACATTTTTGTCAAAATAAAATATAATTTCTATTTAGAAGACTTTGAATTGATGTGCTTTGAAGATACAGGGAAGCAACTTTTGCAAAATAGAGGTTAATGAACCAGGATAAATGAAACCAAGTATGTGGCTTTGGCTATATTCTGCATATTTCTTGGTAGTATTGACTTGGATTTCTTGTTCTTTTCCATTAGGCATCTTCCCAGGTGGATATAATGAGGACCACATGTAGAACCGGAGCAAATATGAAACCTTATTTTTTTCAAATTAGCAAGCTGGACAGCAATCATAACACTAATGGCAGTGCTCAAACTCCCCAGGTCCCTAGCCTGACGCTGTCCAGTGATGTGCTGGTCAACTGGCTCTCCAGGCACCCACCCCCACCCCACAAAGCAAAGCCATAATTTGTAGCATTTGCCAATTTCTGTGCTATAAATCTCCTCCCTTGGCTGATTTCAAGCCACTAATAGTTTAATAACTGGCTTGTCTAATTCCTGAATTTTTAATAATTAGCTCTCATGAACTGGTATGAACCAGCCAGGGCATATCCACGGCCCCATCCTATCCCAAGATAATTTGGATGTTTTACATTTGTCTAGAGTGGAATTATATGAATGTTAGACCATAAGGTTTTCTACATGCTGAAATGTGACTTGTCAGCCATGCATAGGTGAAGATAAAAATCAAAAGGATAAATTAGCCTAATTGGCTCAAATACAAATATTTAAAGTCATAAATACTTTTTAATGAATTAAATCCAATCAGACAACAGGGACAGATGATGGATCTGTGCTATGCATATTCTGTAACTGATTAAAGATTTTAAACAGTTCATGAGAACTATTATAACCTTTGTTAACTTCCCTTTGGAGACTATATCCTTGGGAAGTTAAAGGAGTGGTATGGTACCACTGTAACAGGGAGAAACTAAAAACAATCCAAATTCTCAATAATTGGGAATGGCTATATAAACTATGGCATATTAATATGATAATATATTATATGTTCATTAACATTATATGTGGAATATATCAATACATATATTGATTATGTCTATGCAAAAAGCTTATATGAAATAATATTATTTGAAAAATAATGTTAAATTGTGCACAGTTATTAAAAATATGTGAAAATACTTCCATACTCCCAGGAAAAGACTGATTCTTTTCCAGAGCTAGTAAATATGCACACTGTTTTTCTTTGTTTGTTTTGCATGGGCAGGCATCAGAATTCGAACCCAGGTCTCTGTTGTGGCAGGTGAGAACTCTGCCACTGAGCCACCGTTGCCCCACCCCGTACGCTGTTTTTTAACCTGTTTGTAGCATTAGTTCTACAGCTATGACAGCAATTAAACACCGGAACAGGTTTTAAACCTATCTACCCAACAACTCACTTTAGTCAACATCCTACTGAAAGCTAACTAATCAATGACAGCCTCACACTTTAAAAGTTAGTCAATCAGTGGAAGACACATTCCAGAAAATTCACTAAAGCTGATGTTAACCCATTTCTAACCTCTATAAACGACACAAAACATGCTTCTGTATTCACAAAAAGCAAAGAATCCATTTTTGCCTGTTACCCATAACCCCCCCCAAACTCTTCTCTAAACCCCTACATATGCTCAGCAGTTTGCTTTGTTCAATGTGACTAAGCTTCACCAGCACAGCTCTTCTTTATGTAAGCAATAAATTTAGCTTTGGTTTTTATTTCAAATTTTGAGGGATGGTTTCATTTTCTGACAATTCTTCAAATCCCACTGAGACATCCTTACTTTGGCAGCATTCTCTGTGACCCTCAGACAAAGGCACATTCCCTTGTTCCCAAATTCCACTTGTCTTTCAAATTTGCTTTCAGGTGAATCTTTTTCAACAATAATCTGAGTTCTGGTTTAATTGAACTCTCAGTGCCAGTTAATTTATCCTAAGATTTTATAATCAAATAGGTCTTTATATAAGGTCATTAGTCCTAAATCTTGCATAGGGCAATCTGATCTTTGAGTTTGGAAACGCACTCATTTAACAAAACGAGACCTAATCTCTGTACAAGGCCATTAGACTGTACAGGACTGTCCAGGCCTCTGCCTGCCGAAGAAAGCCAGGACACTTTCCCATAGGTAAACACTCTCTACCAGTTTGTTTGTTAAAGGTTTGTCTGTGTCAAAATGTAACCTCTTCCTGCAAGAATTTCTGCTTCCTATTTGCACTGCATGATAATCCTAACTTTTGCACTTACAATAGTAAAAGACATTTAAAAAAAACTTAGAACAATAGTAGCCATTATGGCGAAACATGGACATGTCAAAATGAATCATTATAATACAGTTATATTAAGAGGAACTCTATAAAAATTAAGAGGCTTCCCCTATACAGGACAAGAAATTCAAGGGTGAAAGTCTCCCTGACAGCATGGGAGATGACTCCCAGGGATGAGCCTGGCCCTGGCACTGTGGGATCAACAATGCCATCCTGACCAAAAGGGAGAAAAGAAGTGTAACAAATAAGGCATCAGTAGCTAACAGAGTTCAAATAGAGTCGAGCGGCTACTCTGGAGGCTAGTCTTATGCTAGGTTCAACTAGATATTGCTAATTGCCACGGTTTGCCAAACCCCATCCAATTTCATGCCCGTTAACCCTAAACAACACCTAGTGCTCTGAGACTCTATAAAAGTTTCATGCACTAAATTTACTTTTCTGAACCCATAACCTCCAGAAAGTTCCTAGGCTAATAAGCCCTGAAACCCAGAGGGCCCAGCCTCTCCAAGAACATCAACTAATCCCAGCCCCCATCCCATATTACTGACACCCTTTTTCAACATGAAAAAGTTAGAATAGGTATAGTCCAGATATCCCTATAGTGTAGGAGAAAGATCAAAGGGGAGGGAGGAGTTATAACAAAGAAGATAAGATTTATCAAATGAGTATGACTGCTGAATCACTATACTAATATTTCTTTTAGCCTCCAGTGTTTTGAAGCAGCTAGGAAGGCAAAACCTGAAACTGTGGACTAGTAATCCACACTAAACTACGAAATCAGTTCTGTAACTACTTCTTTAAAAATTGCATTTTTATTGATAAATCTTCATACAATACATTCCATACATGGTGTACAATCATTAATAGCTCACAATATCATCACACAGTTGTATATTCACCATCATGATTATTTTTCAGAACATTTGCACCACTCCAGAATAAGAAATAAGAAAAAATTCATACATGCCATGCTGCTTGCCCCCTCTCACTGACCACTAGTATTTCCATCTACCCAATTTATTTTTACCTTTGTCCCTCCTATTATTTGTTTATTTTTAATCCATGTTTTTTACTCATCTGTCCATACCCTGGATAAAAGAAGCATCAGACACAAGCTTTTCACAATCACTAAGTCACACTGTAGAAGTTATATCATTATACAATCATCTTCAAGAATCCAGGCTACTGGAACACAGTTCAACAGGTCCTTCCCTCCAGCCACTCCAATACACCCTAAACTAAAAAGGGATATCTATATAATATGTAAGAATCACCTCCAGGATAACACCTCAACTCTGTTTGAAATCTCTCCTCTGCTGAAACTTTATTTTGTCTCATTTCTCTTGTCCCCCTTTTTAAAAAGTACCTTGAAAATAACTGCTTTTTCTTTGTTTTGTATATATGTTATAATTTATAATAACAAGTTGCAGCTAAAAAAAACAGTTGAGGCAAACTACCAAACACTTAATAGTCCACTGCTTTAATTGTTATACTGAAGTCTCAAAAGAAAATGCTGACTCCAAAATTGTGTCTTCTGAAACTGACCATCCTCGCATCTTTCTGCTTTATCTTTACTCACTTCACCCCTTCGATTTCTCCTAGTCCTACCTCTGACCTCCTAAACAAGCTGCTCTTTCCTCCTGTGTTTGCATAAGAAAGGGACAATCATATTGCCTAACTCAGCTTAGAACTGCTAGACTAGAAATGGAAGTTGGATTTAAATCTTTAGTCTAGGACCCAGGTGAGGGCTAATATTAAGGGATTTTTTAAAACCCAGGATGATAAAAATTTGCTGCAGAATTCGGGATTTTCTTAGATACTTATTTTCCTGAATTATCAGTTCTGTTCCAACTAGTTTTCTTTTTTTAAAAAATATTTTTATTGAGACATCTTCTTACACATACCTTCCATACATGGAGTACGATCGCTGGCTCACAGTATCATCACATAGTTGTGTCTCCATCTCCATAACCACCTTTTAGACCTCTGCCCCACTCCCCAACTAGTTTTCTTAATTGTTACTCCCTCAGAAGAGAAAAATGGTTCAAAGCTGTAGGATGAGAAAGACCGGCAGAATATTAAAATAACCAGCAGCTCATAATAAAATAAATATTTTAAAAATGTAATGGCCTTTAAAGGACAAGAAAATAGGAAAAACAATACATTTCAGAAGACATTTCCTTAAGGATAAATTGGACAAAAAAAGATTCAAATGTGAAAAAAACAAAGATCAATCAATAACAGACTTGGAAAAAAGACTTCAGAAAACTGTTTCAAACAATATTCTGGGTACCTAAATCATCAACATAAAGAGAGCCTTGCCCTCTCTTTTTTTTTAAATGCGCTCAGGCATAAAATATGGGAATAAGAAAACACAAACCTGAATAAGAAATTGTCAAATTAGAAATGTCCAATATATGGCTGAACATTTTCAGAGAGGCTTGTTAACAAGGTAGAAATCGAAACAAATTTATGGGCCTCCTGATAAAAATACCACCAAAATGTCCTCTGTTCTGTAGGAATCAGAAACCTACAGAAAAGGACACAACAGCTGCAAGCAGAAAACCTCCTGGAAGAACCAATGCCCCTCACTGGCTAAGAATACCTACACTGCACATGGCTCAAAAAGAAACTGAAGAATGTCTTTGGGCAAAAGTCTCCAAGGAGAGGGCAGTAAATTAATCATTCGGCCTCTCTCTTAACCCCGTGGCCAAGGTCCACCCTCCTTTCCTCAGGACACAGCAGTCGTGGCTACTCGAGGCATCTGCAGATCAGATTAGAATCATCTTTCAATCAGATGGGACTACATGCAGTACAATCACTATTGTTAACCGAAAATATCCAGTATTTTTCTGTTAGTCTTAACTAATTAAATACTGCTATTTTCATCTCTTTGCACTACCATCCACCAGTTTACCAGTCTGAGTTCGGCAACTCCACTACCCTGACCCACGGAAGACGAACTTCACAACCGTGTTTCTTCAATCCAGGAAAGGGCCAGGCCCCTTTGGACATCCACACCAATTTATGACCCAGTGTTGCTTGTTTGTGGGTCTGAGTTAAAGATGTAAAGAGACAATTCTAGGTCAGATATGTAATAGCTACAACAGACCTTGAATCCAGGCTTTCAAAATTTGAGTCCAATGAGTAAACTTATTTGCAAACTATACACAATCCCATGCATGTACATAATGCCACCATCAGGAAACATTCACTGAGAATTTGTGATATGAAAAGTTTGTGGCAGGTGCTCTAGATTTAGGTCAGTTGAAAAGCTCCTGTTTTAAAGGCATTTATATTTTAGTTAGTGAGATGAGATGCGCACATGAAAAACTAAGCCCACAAGAGAGCTGAGTAAGTGGATGGCATTAAGAGGGGAGGAGGCACTAAAAGACGCAGGTCTCTGCGCCTAGGGTCCGGCTGTAACCTAAAGAGCTGTGCACCCATCGGCAAGCTACTCAACTGCTCAAGCCCCAGTGTTTCCCCATCAGTTAGGAAAAGAGTAATAATATTATTTATTTTATAGAACTGTAATGAGCATTAATTTGAATAATGTAACAAACACACAACACAATGCCTAGCACAGAAAAAGGGCTCAATAAATTATTATTAAGTAGCTCATTTCGGTATTTCATGAACCTGGATGAGAACACTGCGAGGAGCCTGGCCGGCCACCCCCCTGGTCTGTAAGTCAGGGAGAGCATGTTCTAATTCACGCAGCTCTCACATCTCCCAAGTCGCCCTCTGGACTTTCTCAGACGGCTGTCCTTTTCCTCAGCTCTATTATCAGATCTTTCCCTTTAAATGTCAGCCAAGCTGGGAGACACAGCCTCACTTCTCAGGGAGGCCATGCATTTCTCTGGTAGCACTTGGCAGTTACCCACACCACAGATATTTGACCCGGAATGTTCTGTTTCAGAATAGCTGAAATCACTGTCAAAGAATTCTGCAAAGGAACATTCTTAAATCGTGGGTCTTTAAATACAAATAACTTATCTAGAACAAAAGAATTCCTAATTTTCCTTTAATAGGCCCAATTTGAATGAGAAATAGTAAGTAACAAAAGGCTTATACTAATAAAATAGTATATTGTTATATGCTTCTCCTACTTTTGTTTTCCCAGCACCCTTCAGTTTAATCTTAAAACTGGCATGGACTGATTCACTCACTAACGCTTCTATCTCCATCCAAAGAGATATGAAGAATTGAGTTTTTAATTTTTATCTCATAAAAAAGGATTTAAATCTATTTTTATATCTAGAAGATGTTTAATAAAATAATAATGAAAATGCTATGGGAGAAAACTGGGATGAATGAATTACCCAGAAGGTGAAGCATTTAATACTGAGAAGATGAAAGAGAAGAGAATAAATGTAAATAGTACTAAAAAATGTTCCAAAGGATGAAATAAAGCTATTAAGAGAAGGAAATTCAACTTGTGTGCAGAAAAATGTCTTAGGGTTTGTGCTTATTTCCCTATGACAGGCAAACTTACTAACCACCTGTTCAGAGAAGCAGCACCCAGCTCTCACCAGAACCTCCCCTGGCTGAGGTGCCCCCTGCACAGGTATGCCCAGTTGCTAAACCATTCCTCAAATGTGTTACACGCTCGTGAATGACAATGGGGAGTACACACTCCCTGAGTCTAACCCTTTAGGGATTCTGATTTGAGAGAACTCGGGGATGGCTCAGAAGTCTAAACTTTTAAGTAAGTTCTCTGGGTGATACTAATTCCGAGTGTTTTCGGTGTTCTGTAGATCACTCTTTTTTAAGAAACCTAAGTCTATATCACCCAGGCTGCAGATACCACAAAACCCCGTCTCTTCTTCGTAACCACCCAACCTAAATCCTGCAGCACTCCCAATCCACCTCAAGGCTCCGATGCCTCAGACAGGTCAGGAGTGGCTGGACATATTCAGAGCTCTAGGCCTGGCCTAAAGGGACAAGGTAAGACTATTGTGACTAGTATTTAAGGACTTAAGTTTTCCATAAATTAAACAGGCTTTTGTAGACTGGCCTAGAACATACCCACCATGTAAAAATATTATTGGGAAATGTATTGAGTTCTTAAAAAATAACAAGTGACTTTGCAAATGTAGTATTTTAATAAATTGAGATATTTACTATTTCTTTGCAGTCTATATAGAGTATGAATAGTTTAAATAGTAAATTCTGTTATAAGCTCAGATCCAATAACAAATTCACTGCTATCCCTACACAATAGAACAAGTAAAAACCCTCTCAACTGGCACAGCCCAGCAGAACTGGGTGGAGATGAGTGACAAACCCAAGCAGAGAAAGATGCAGAGCCACATAAATGGAAAATAAGCCATTCTTGGGGTAATAAGTATGGACCACAGATCATTTAGCAGATAGCAACAGAAGACAGCCTCACTCAGCACTGAAAAAACAGTCTATTTTTAAAGTGAACTTTGGGTAATGTCTGAAAACTCTGGAAATGTTCCACAATTAGTGATAAGGATGCCAACCCAAGGTATTCTCATCCCACTGCAGAGCAGCGTGGGGCTGGGCGTGGCTTAGTCACGTCCAAATGACTGAGGAAGAAAACTGCTTAGCAGACCAAAAAGGAGACAAGTCTCCTCGCACCTGGTAAGGTGTTTTCGCCAGGTTCTTAAAGCACTCTGGAGACTATTGCCCAAAATCCTTGTAAAATATGTATAGCTATTACATACTGTCAAGTTTAAATTAACGGAAACTGAATCATTCTCTGCTAAACCTTTTGAAATCCTAAGATTTTTTTAAAAAAACTACTAAAGATGCTAGTTTTTATTTATAGAATAGATGTACTGATGAGGGCGCTCTAGGTGGATTATTATACTTAAGATTCAAGTGCTCCAAGTAAGCAACACAAGTGAGAAAAGAAGTAATATCACTTGGAAACACTGTATTGTCTTATGAACTATACTTCCATACGTGTAGTTTAGAGCTGGCATGTACAGGCTTGCACAAAAGAGTTATTCAAATTGGAGGAATTCTGCAAGCTGGCCAACATCCTTTTGGTGGCTCAAAACTGAGCAAGGCCAAAGTATTTACACCACAGAAGTCAGCAAATGCTACAACTGAGGTTCTCCTCCCCCTCCTCACTCCGCAGTCAGCTGTAAACAATGACCAGCCAACCACTGGCTATATTTTACATTTCAGTGATGCTTTTAAGTGGAATTCACTTAAATTAGTTAAGTGAACTACTTAGTTTTTAGTTTCCTTTTTAAAAACCTGGTTTTAAAATATACCCACATCTTTCTGTTGGCTTGATGAGTGCTTAATATAAATTGGCATTTGATTTAAGAATTAAATTACTCTGTTAATTCAGCTATTCATTTGGCTAATTACCCTTACTTTTGTTGCCTGGGATAGTTCTTGCTTATTATTTATCATTTTGCTCTGTTTCAGTTAAGAATTCTTCTATTTTAAATTTTTTGGCAAGTTAAGTTTCAGTACAAAATTCTTATTTTTAAGTTGTATTGCCCTTCACCTTACTATCTCAGGCAATGTCCAAAATCTCCCCACAATTTTATCCAGTGAATAAAGCTGTTACCTTCTTAGATAAAGGGAAAGGACAGCAGAGGTGACCTTCTACTTGACTTAATCAAACTTTCAATTAATAGTTTTCATTTTTAAAAAAGTCGGAATTTCTTTGCTATATGCAATTTCTAATTTAAATGAGTTATATTGTCATATCTTCAAAGTTCTGAGATTTGAGTATATTTGCATTTCATTCTTTAATTTTATGATGTATAGAGTTTTTTGTTTTGAATTTGGTTGTTTTCATTTCAAATATTATTAAATGTCTTTGGATACCACTTTTGCTACATAATGAGCACATCATTTTCAATTTCAGAGACCTAGGTTTACAAATTGAAACCTGTTTAAGAGTTATGTGATTGACACCACTGAGTTATATACTTGCGAGTAATTAAAAGGGAAATTTTATGTTGTATATATGTTAACAGAAAAAATGTTTAAAAACCCACAAAACTAAATTCCATTCAAAATAGCAACTAAAAGAATCAAATATCTATGAATAAACTTAACCAGGGGTGTAAAAGACCTGTGTAACTGAGAAATCAGGATGGAAGGGATGGTTTTTTGTTTGTTTGTTTGTTTTGGCATGGGCAGGCTCCAGGAATCAAACCTGGGTCTCAGGCGTGGCAGGCGAGAATTCTGCCACTGAGCCACCACTGCACCACTCTGAAGGGATGATTTTGATTACTGAATCTTTATCTGTCTATTCCTTTTTGCTTTCTGGCATATGGGAGTACCCAGAGGGAAATTCCTGGATCTCTAATAATCTAATAATAATCTGCCTTAATCTCTGATAATGGTTGTACAGCCCTTATCTTCTGCCCCTGTAATTGTAAAAACCTGTGACTAACCTTCATTTGTAGCCAGTTATCCAGTTTTTCAACTTTAGAGTCTTGTAATCACTAAAGACAGCTCCTAATGTTTATTCATGAAGGGTCTTGGGACAACCCCCAAGACCAGGGTTGACTCCATAGCCGAGACTGCATCTGGCCATTTTCTTCACTAAGCATGTCCTCAGTCTGAGTATGCTCAACAACCAGACCCCCTCTAATCACACTATCTGGGGCCGCTGTGCTCATGACCCCAAACCTGCCCATCTCTTCTCCAATAAAACTATCAGAACTACTGCAGTTTGCCGAGATAGATTTTGGGCTGCTAGGCCATCCTGCTCTCCTACTATACTCCTAGAAATAAACTCTTTCTCTCTTTGAAACCCCAGTGTCTCAGGAATTGGTAGAGCTTGTCAGGCAAAAGAATCCACAGCTTTAGTCCAGTAACACCTGTACAAAGAAAACTATGAAACATTACTAAAATAAATCAAATACACTCTAAAGAACTGGAAAGACATTTCCCGCTCACAGATAGAAAGGTTAAATGTAGTTAAGATGTCAGTTCTACCCAAATTGATCTACAGATTCAGTGCAATAATACTAAAGATTCCCACAACCTACTTTGAAGACTTGGAAAAGCTAGTTATCAAATTCATTTAGAAGGGAAAGAGACGTCAAATAGCTAAAAATATCAAAAAAAAAAAAAAGAAAGAAAGAAAAACCAAGTGGGAGGACTAACATTTCCTGATTTTACAGCATAGTATAAAGCCACAGTGGTCAAAACCGCGTGATACTAAGCTTCCGGGCCAACATGGCGGCTTAGCACTGTGCGCATTTTAGTTCATCCTCCAGAAAAACTACTAAATAACCAGAAACAGTACAGAACAGCTCCTGGGCCACGTCAGTGACCGGACACGCAGCGTACCCCAGTCTGGACCGGCTGCAAGCCCCCCCAGCACCGTGAGTTCCCCAAGCTGTGGCGGCCGGTGCTCCTCCCCCACAGGCTGCTTCCCAGAGGGGAAGGAAAGGGACTTTACCAGCAGCAGGGGCTGAGCCCAACCAAACGCCAGTTGTGGAATCAATTAACAAATTCTGACTACTAAAAATAGGCCCCCAGCTCAGGTGAACCTGGTCAAAGCAGAGGTTGCTCATTTTTGCCCCAGAGCCTAGGGGGCAGGGCTGACTAAAAAAGGGGGAGAAAAAGGAAACAGAGGTTTTTGTGGCTGTGTTTCTACAAAGGCTTGACTGCCTTTGGATTCAGTGGCAGGACTTCTCAGGCTGCAACTGCCTCAGACATAGGCAGAAACAAGGTTGTTTGAAGGCTTGTCTGGAGCCTGTGCCTTCCCCAGGGGAGGGGTGAAGCCCCACCCAGGTGGAATCCCTCCCTCAAGGAATTCAGACCCCAGGGCTTAGTCATTTGAAGCCATTAAAACCACCTACAACCTCTCCTCTGTCTCTGCCATGCCCCCAGCAGGGAGGGTCTGCCAAAGTTAAAGATACCACATCATTTTATGCTGGTGGGACCTGCAGGCAGACAAGCACCACAACCTGGGCAGGATAAGAAAAACAGAGCCCAGGGACTTCACAGCAAAGTCTTTCAACCTGCTGGGTCTCACCCTCAGGGAAAACCAATGCAGGTGACTCTTTTCTCCTGAGGGGAGGCCAATTTGGTCTGGGAAAATCTGGCTGGGGTCTGTAATACCTAAGTACACCCTCCTAAATCTGAGGGGAAAAGGCACCATACAAGCAGGGCAAGAAACAAGAACTGAAAAATTCTCCTCTGTTAAACAAAACCTAAGCTAGAGGTCCAGATAAAGCTGAACTGAATGCCAAAGAACAGATAGACAACAAATTCATCCAGCAAGAAAACCCTAGGTAAAAGAAGTGAAAGCAATCTCCAGAATAAACTAATTAAGGTAATTAAATGCCTAGACGCCAGCAAAAAATAACAAATCACACTAGGAAAACTGAAGATATGGCCCAGTCAAAGGAACAAACCAATAATACAAATGAGATACAGGAGCTGAAACAATTAATTCGGAACATACGAACAGATATGGAAAACCTCATCAAAAACCAAATCAATGAATTCAGGGAGGATATAAAGAAGGCAAGGAATGAATAAAAAGAAGAAATCAAAAGTCTGAAAAAAGAAATCACAGAATTTATGGGAATGAAAGGCACGGTAGAGGAGATGAAAAAAACAATGGAAACCTACAATGGTAGATTTCGAGAGACAGAACATAGGATTAGTTAACTGGAGGATGGAACATCTGAAATTTGGCAAGAAAAAGAAACTATAGGGAAAAAAATGGAAAAATATGAGCAAGGACTCAGGGAACTGAAGGACAATATGAAGCGCACAAATATACGTGTTGTGGGTGTCCCAGAAGGAGAAGAGAAGGGAAAAGGAGGAGAAAAACTAATGGAGGAAATTATCACTGAAAATTTCCCAACTCTTATGAAAGATTTCAAATTACAGATCCAAGAAGTGTAGCATACCCCAAAGAGAATAGATCCAAATAGACATACTCCAAGACATTTACTAATCAATATGTCAGAGGTCAAACAGAAAGAGAGACTCTTGAAAGCAGCAAGAGAAAAGCAATCCATCACGTACAAGGGAAGCCCAATAAGACTCTGTAGATTTCTCAGCAGAAACCATGGAGGCGAGAAGACAGTGGGATGATATATTTAAATTATTAAAAGAGAAAAACTGCCAACCAAGAATTCTATATCCAGCAAAATTGTCCTTCAAAAATGAGGGAGAAATTAAAACATTTTCAGACAAAAAATCACTGAGAGAATTTGGGACCAAGAGACCAGCTCTGCAAGAAATACTAAAGGGAGCACTAGAGACAGATACAAAAAGACAGACGAGAGAGGTGTGGAGAAGAGTGTAGAAAGGAAGACTATGAGTAAAGGTAAAAAGAAGGAAAGTTAGATATGACATATAAAATCCAGAAGGCAAAATAGTAGAAGAAAGTACTACCCTTGTAGTAATGACACTAAATGTTAATGGATTAAACTCCCCAATCAAAAGACATAGACTGGCAGAATGGATTAAAAAACAGGACCCATCTATATGCTGTCTCTACTCAAAGGACATGAAGGCAAGGACACAAATGGACATTGGCACACCAATGTTTATAGCAGCATTATTTACAATTACCAAGAGATGGAAACAGCCAAAATGTCCATCAACAGACAGGTGGCTAAACAAACTGTGGCATATACATACGATGGAATATTATGCAGCTGTAAGACAGAATAAAGTTATGAAGTATGTAACAACATGGATGAACCTTAAGGACATTATGCCGAGTGAGATTAGCCAAAAACAAAAGGACAAATACTGTATGGTCTCACTGATATGAACTGACATTAGTGAACAAACTTGGAATATTTCGTTGGTAATAGAGACCATCAGGAGATAGAAATAGGGTAAGATACTGGGTAATTGGAGCTGAAGGGATACAGACTGTGCAACAGGACTGAATCTAAAAACTCAGAAATGGACAGCACATTACTACCTAACTGTAATACAACTATGTTAAAACACTGAATGAAGCTGAATGTGAGAATGATAGAGGGAGGAGGGCTGGAGGCATAAATGAAATCACAAAGAAAAATAGACGATCAAGATTGAGATGGTATAATCTAGGAATGCCTAGGGTGTATAATGATAGTGACTAAATGTACAAATTTAAAAAATGTTTTTGCATGAGGAAGAACAAAGGAATATCATTACTGCAGGGTGCTGAAAATTGATGGTAATTAATATTTTAAAATTTCAACTTATGTGTGAGACTAAAGCAAAGAATGTTTATTTGGTAGAAAATATATTTTGACTAGTGCATGTCCTAATATAACTTATGTAGATAGTTGGTTGAACAACATAAATACATGGAACCTTGAGTAGGACGTGAGACTTTGTTGGTTTGTCCAGAGTGATGACCCGATGAATCCCAGAGTGATTTGATCAGTGAATAAAAAAGTATTTGCAAAGTCCCCTTCAGGGAATGGTGAGAATGGGGGAAAATTCAACCCCCCCCAGATGAATTTTTGATATTCTCACAAGCAGTGTGGACAACCAAAGCTATAGGCTGAGCCCCCAGTCTTGGGGTTTGTTCATATGAAACTTAACCCCGCAAAGGATAGGTCAAGTTACTTAAAATTTAGGCCTAAGAGTCACCCCCAAGAGAGTCTCTTTTGTTGCTCAGATGTGGCCTCTCTCTCCAGCCAACACAAGAAGCAATCTCACCACCCTCCCCCTGTCTACGTGAGACATGACTCCCAGAAGTGTGGACCTTCCTGGCAACCTGGGACAGAAATCCTAGAATGAGTGGAGACTCAGCATGAAGGGATTGAGAAAAACCCTAGAATGAGCTGAGACTCAGCATCAAGGGATTGAGAAAACCTTCTCAACCAAAAGGGGGAAGAGTGAAAGGAGACAAAGTGTCAATGGCTGAGAGATTCTAAACAGAGTCAAGAGGCTATCCTGGTGGTTATTCTTATGCATTAAGTAGATATCACCTTGTTATTCAAGATGTAAAGGAGAGGCTGGAAGGAACTGCCTGAAAATGTAGAGCTGTGTTCCAGTAGCCATGTTTCTTGAAGATGACTGAATAATGACACAGCTGTAACAATGTGACTGTGTGATTGTGAAAACCTTGTGTCTGATGCTCCTTTTATCTACCTTGTCA
This sequence comes from Myrmecophaga tridactyla, assembly GCA_004026745.1. Lineage (NCBI taxonomy): Eukaryota > Metazoa > Chordata > Mammalia > Pilosa > Myrmecophagidae > Myrmecophaga > Myrmecophaga tridactyla. The sequence continues at coordinate 27,965 of PVIY010021502.1, read as the reverse complement.
ACAGACGAGTAGAACATATGGAATAAAAATAAATAATAGGGGGAACAAATGTTAAAATAAATTTAGTTTGAAATGCTAGTGATCAATGAAAGGGAGGGATAAAGGGTATGGTATGTATAATTTTTTTTTCTGTTTTCATTTTATTTCTTTTTATGTTACCTTTTATTTCCTTTTCTGAATTGATGCAAATGTTCTAAGAAATGATCATGATGATGAATATGCAACTATGTGATGATATTGTGAATTACTGATTATATATGTAGAATGGAATGATTATATATTAAGAATATTTGTGTTTCTTTGTCATATTTTTTAAATTTAAAATTAATTAAAAAAATTAAAAAAAAACTGCATGGTAGTGGCACAAAGACTAACCAAAGAATTGAATTGAAAGTGGGGAGACAGACCACCAAATCTATGGTCAAAAGTTGATCTTCAACAATTCCCCAAATCCATTGAACTGGGACAGAATAGTCTTTACACCAAATAGGCCTGGGAGAACTGGATATCAATAGCCATAAGAATGAAAGAGGACCCATACCTTACACCCTGTATAAAAATTAACTCAAAGTGGATCAAAGACCTAAATATAAAAGCCAGGACATAAAACTTCTAGAAGAAAATATAGGGAAACCTCTTCAAGAACTAGTCACAGGAGGTAGCTTCTTTTATACCCAGAGCACAAGAAACAAAAATAAAAATAGATAAATGGGAACTTTGAAAATCAAATGCTTCTGTGCCACAAAAAGACTCTGTCAAAAAGGTGAAAAGGCAGCCAGCTCAATGGGAGAGAATATTTGGAAATTATGTTTCAGATACAGATTTGATATCCTGTATACATAAGTAAATCATACAGCCCAACAACCAAAGAACAACCCAATTATAAATTGGGCTAAAGATATGAGTAGATAATTCCCCAAAGAGCAAATACAAATGGCCAAAAAGCACATGAAGAGATGCTTATTTTCATTAGCTATAAGGGAAATACAGATTAAAACTACAATGAGATACCACCTCACACATATAAGAAAGGCTGCTATTAAGCAAACAGGAAACTACAAAGGTAGGAGACGATGTGGAGAAACTGGAACAGTTATTCACTGCTGGAGGGAATGTAAAATGGTGCAGCCGCTGTGGAAGACAGGCTGGCGGTTCCTTAGAAAACAAAATATCGCATTGCCCTATGACCCAGCAATAGCACTATTCAGTATATACCCAGAAGAGCAGAGAACAGTGACACAGACGTCTGCACATCAATGTTCACAGCGGTATTTTTCACAATCGCCAAAAGATCAAAACAATCCAAGTGCCCATCAACAGACAAGTGGGTAAATAAAATGTGGTATATACCGACGATGGAATATTATGCAGCAGTGAGACGAAATGACGTCCTGAAGCACACGACAGCGTGGATCTGAGTGAAATAAGCCAGACACAAAGCACAGACACGTATGATTTTGCTGTTACGGACTCTGTAAACTCAGAGGCTTATAATGCAGAATAAAGGGGACTTAGAAGCTGGAGATGGGTGAATGAAGTTGAACTTAAATGTAAGGGGATGGACAGAGGTGAAGGTGGTTCATTAGTGGGTTTATAAGTAATATTGCCATATTGAAGGTGAACATAATTGAAAGGGGTTATATAGAGCCACAGCCCACAAATTAACCCTACAAATAGAAACAAGTTCTTGCAAGAACTACTTCAAAGTATGAATATTATACTAAGAGTCATAATAGACGGTATGGGGGGAAACTATATTGCATGATTTGGTCTATATTTAGCAGGAAGGTGTCAACAGTACCACAGAAATATCGGGTTAAATAATTGGTGAGGAAGGACAAGAGTTAATGTTGAGAGGAGAATCAGATTTTCTATTTGGTGAGCGTGGGCTTATCAGTTATTTTTCTCTTTGGGGCAATTAAAATTGTCTAAAATTGAGAGTGTTGATGATTGTACAACTAAGTGACTAAGTATAACTTATGAAACGTAGATTGCTTACTTTGGGCATTATCCATGATGTCCAAAGGATGGAGGTGGCTGAAGGACGCACTGACTGAGAAGTAGAATGCAAATGGTGGTGTGGACATATGATGGAATATTTTGTGGCTTACAGAAAGGAATGAAGTTGTAAGACATGCAATGAAGCGAATGAACCTGACATTATGTTGTGCAAAATAAGCCAGAAACAAATAACAAATATTGTACGGTTTCTTTTAGAAAATACTTCTAAGAAAACTGGGGCTTAGATTGTAAGCTCTTATAGCAATCACATTTGGTCCAGAGCTGTAAATGTTACTTCTAGATTCTGAGATGCTGTCCTATATGTGTATAATCTGGTATTTCCTTGAAACTTTGGGTACATGTGTGAAACCTAAGACTCAGAGCTGGAGTTCTGCAGCAATGCTACACACAACAACTGTCAAAGAAACCGAAAAAGAAATCAGGTTTCCATTAGAGATAAGAACGAAGCCAATCTGGTTGGGACAGTGGTAAGGAGGGCACTGTCTGCATTTTAGAATTTCACCTACTATATGAGACCAAAAAAGAGAGGTTTATTTTGTCCAAAACCTAAATTTTTTGGTAATAATCTCACTCAACCTAGCTGGAAGTGCATTTAAACAACCCAAACACATGAAGCCCAAAAATGGGAACAAGGGCTTGTAAATCTGGATAGCTTAATGTAATACATGGATACATCCTGGAGTATGTTGGACAGTTAATTAAAAGGTATTGGCAAAGTCCCTTGAGAGACTGGAAAAGATATATGGAACTATTGAGCTTTCCCACCGGAGAAACCTCTGATACCATCTCAAACATTAGGGACTCCCAGGTCAATAGGCTAAGCCCTTGATCTTGAGGCTTGCTCTTATGAAGCATATTCCTGTAACAGAAAAGCTAAGCTTACCTATAGGTATGCCTAAGAGTTACTTCCAGAAGACCTCTTTTGTTGCTCAGATGTGACCTCTCTTTCTCTAAGCCCAACTCTGCAAGGAAAATCACTACCCACTCCTCTAGGGGTGAAATTCTTCCTGGCAAAATGGGACATGACTCCCAGGGATGAGCCTGGCCCTGGCACAGTGGATCAACAATTTCTTCCTGACCAAAATGGGGAAAAGAAGTGTAACAAAATAAGGTATCAGTGGCTAAGAGAGTTCAAATAGAGTTGAGAGGCTATTCTGGAGGTTACTCTTACACAAGCATCAACTAGATATTGCTAATTACCATGGTTTGCCAAACCCCAACCAAAACCATTCCTGCTAACCCTGAAGAACCCTAGGGCTGTCTGAGTCTCATGTACTAAGATTACTTTCCAGAAACTTACAACCTTCAAATCGTTCCTAGGTCAGATAAGTCCTGGAACCCAGAGGGGCCAGCCTCTCCAAGGACATCAACTAGTTCCATCCACCTATCCCATATTTTCGACACCCTTTTCCAATATGAAAATGGTCAAAGTCCAAATACCCCTAAGGATTGGAAGAAGGCTCAAAGAAGAAGGAGAAGTTATAACAAAGAAGACAGGATTTAACAAATGAGTATGACTGCTGAATCCTTATATTGATATTTCTTTAGTCTCCAGTTTCTTGGAGCAGCTAGAAGGAAAAACCTAAAATTGTGGAACTGTAACCCATACTGTCTGAAATCTGTTCTATAACAGTTGTTACAGTGTAATTTGAAATGTACTGCTTTATTGTACATATGGTATATTTCACAATAAAACATGTTTAAAGAACCCACACAACTGAACAATATAGAATGAATCTTAACGTACTATGGACTACAGTTTATAAAATAATTATAATTTTAGTTCATTAACTGTAACTAAGGTTACAATTACAAAATGTTAATGACGGAAAACTATGTGTGTGTGTACGGGCGCACAGAGTTCTATGTGAACTCTACTCTGTACGATTTTTCTATAAACATCACAATTTTTTTTAGTTGTCTCTGTCAAAATTTTTCCTTTTCATTGACATTTCATAATGTCAAATTTTACCAACAAGTGTTAATCTCCTAAAGTTTTATCTATTGTTTGTTTCAGCTCATGGGTATTTTTTAACCAAAGACAGTAACTCAATTTGTTTATTTTCCTTTTTTTTTTTTTTATCAGAGCACCGGTTGGCCTCTCTGGGCCTTAGTTTGTCTGTAAAGTGTAAGGAACACTGACATCTGCTGGTAAGACCTAAATTTCCTTTTCAAAATTCACTGTGGCGTTCCCCAAACTCTGCCAATAAGTCCTGAGAGTTAAGAAGTTCAGAACAGAGAAAAATCAAAGCAATAGCCTAATTAACATGCAACATTTCAACTATCAACCTAACCAATGATTAAAAAAACAAAACAAAACAAACAAGATGACTGAGTCCAGCAGGTGATGTAAACGGCACAGTCAGGCCAGGTTTCACTCTCCCTTTCCTTCTCCAGACCAGGGGAGAGATGCACATTCCTTCATCCATAGCATACCATCAGCCGGCCATATAAGGATCCTTTCTTACTTCACTTCATCTTTTTTTTTCCCACATCCTTACTCCCCATTCTCAATTGTCTGCTCCCATCTACACCTATACTAATGTATATTATTTTATGCATGTACCATGGTTTAAATAATCATGAATGGGATGTCACAGAGCTCAGCCTTGTTTCCTACTTAATGCGGCATGAATGCTCACTGTGCTCACGCTGCCGTACAGACTTCTGCTTCACTGCTTTTGGATGCCGAGAATGAACACCCACGTGACCTTCAACCTCCTGCCACCACTTCCAGCAACGCCACGAGAAACGTCCCTCTGCGCTTCTCCTGCGCGACAGCATGTCTGCCACGGCGTGTGCTTCCACCGCAGGCCCCGAGTGTCCCCACCTACCCAGTCCCAGCTACCACTGAGCACAACCCAACGTCCTACTGTCTGCCTACCTAGTGCGAACCAAATGCTAGCGCATTTGTTGTTTTAACTTTTACGATTATACAGTATTTTAAAAATCATTCAATTCATGGTCTTTACAAATTTCATTATGATAGAGACTTGACGCATGAATTATTTTGAAGAACATATTTACATTTCCAAAAAATGTTTTAAGTTAGTACTTAGTTTTTAATTTCTAACTAAATTGTTTTGTGGTCACAGAAGGAGGCCAGTATCAAGTCAGTCCTTGGAAATGTGGGGAAAACTGCTCTGTCGCTTAGTATGTAGGAAATTTCTGTAAATGTTCCTTACATGCTTAAGAGTAATGTGTATTCTCTATTTCTAAAGACAGTATTCTATACCTGTCCAATAAAGCAAGCATGTTCAATTCCCGGCTCTTCCCCCTGCCAAAAAAATCAACAAATGGTGCTGCAGTATCAGCACAGTGACATGGGAAGAAAATGAAGTGTGGCCCTCACCATCCAGCATACAAAAAAAAGGCAAGCTTTCTAATTCTATGCTTCATATCTTTTCTGTATTTACAATTTTCCAATTGACCTATCAACAGTTAGGAGTTGTGTTTAATGGATCTACCATTTTTTCCTTGTGGTTCTATCAATTTCCGCTTTATCTATATTTTGAGGCTATTTATTAAACAAATTTTGAATGCCATGTCTTCCTGGTAAATTGTACCTTTTACAATGTTTTATAATTTTTGTATTCTAAATAATTCATTTCAGTTTAAAGTCTCATATTTCACTTAGGGTTTTCTTTATATATCTTTTTCCATCTATTTTCAAATGGGCACGTTCTTATGTTTTGTCTCTTCTAACACCACATAGCTGGATTTTTAATTTTTATACAAACTGACAATCTCTTTTACCTAGTGATTTTAATCTACATTTATTGAAATTGTTAATATATTTGGGATTATTTTTACCACTTTGCTTTTTGCTTTCTGTTTGTCCCTCTTTTTCCTTGTCTTCTTTGGGTTGACAGCAGTGTTAGCCTGTTTGTTCTCTTCTTATTCCATTTCCCCAACCCTCTACACCTCTGGATGTTATATATTCCAGTTCTATGACTTCAGTGGTAACTATTGAAATTTTAACCACCACATGTGATTTTTTTTAATCTACTTAATTTACCACTACTCCTGAGTGTGGTAAATTTACATGCCGTTTTTACACATTACTTTGGTTCTTTTTCAACCAACTCAAATTAGAAATTATTATTTACTATATAGACAATGTTTGCTTAGATTTGCTTACATATTTACCAATTTTTTGAATTCATAATTCCTTCTTGAATTAAGAAATACTTTATCTCTAGTAATGCTCTTTCCTTAAAGTTTACTTTATTTGATATTAACAGAGCTACAATAGTTGTCTTTTCATTGCTATTTACATGACGCTACATTTTTCCATTCTCTTTCATCTTCTATCTTCGTGTATTTTAGGTTTTAGTATCGCCCCAAGTAAAAAATGTCATTTTATTATGGAAGCATTTAATTCACTTACAATTAAAATAATTACTGCTATGTTTGGATTTAAGTTTATTATATATTAAATGTCTTCTTTATGTATGCTACCATATTCCTTTTTTTTCCTTTACTTTCCAAGCTTAATCAAGTTTTTAAAAATTGTTTTTTCTTTTCTTTTAGTTTTTAATTTATTCAGTATTTTACTCTTCTTTCATTACTGTAGAGATTACAATTACAGTCTTGACTTATTGAAGTTTAATTTTAAAATTCTTACCCTCTTCACAGAAAATGCACTTTAATTCCATTTAACCCCCCTCTTGACTTTTATGATGTTTTGGTGTATTTTAAATCTATACACACATATACATATTAAACCCCCCAAAAAGTATCATAATTATTTTATACAGTAAATATTCATTTAGATTTATTAACATATTTTCCATTTTCATTACTGTTTTTCCTTCCTGCATCTCTAATCTTCCATCTGGAATAATTTTCGTTCCGTCTAAAGAAAACCTTTTTAACTATTTCCTTTAGTGCAGCTCTGCTGTTAAAAATTCTTTTAGCTTTTGTTGGCCTTATATGTTCTTATTTCACTATTAAGTTAATGAAAGGGTATTCTGACTGGGCAAAAATTCTACATTGGCAGTTATTGGCTTTCTGCAATTTAAGTTCTGATTGGCTTCAACTGTTTCTGTCAGTGTAACTCTTGCTCCTTTCAAAATAATCTTTTTTTACTTTAGCTGCTGGTAAGATATTTCTCTGTCTTACGTTTCCAACATTCCATCATAATGTTCCAAGGAGTGAATTTCCTTCTGTATTTCCTGCTTAGGGTTCCTTGAATCTGTGGCTTTCATTAGTTTTTAAATGTTTTCAATATTTAACTCTTCAAATACCGCTTCTGACCCATTCCTCCCCTTGTCTACCCACTTGGGACTCCAACTGCATGTGTACTAGACCTTCTCATCCTGCATTCTCTGATTTTAACGCTCCATTTTTACTTCTAGGTATTTTTATCTGACCTAGCTCCAGTTCATAATTTCTCTCCTCAGCTGTGTATGAACTGCTTTTTCAAACCCTTCCACTGAGTTCTTAATTTCAATTATTATATTTCTCAGTTCTGTAGTTTCCATATGGTTCATTTTTATAGTCTCCAGTCTTCTGCTGAAATTCTTAATTATGCCTTTTTTCCTCCTTGAAAACTGCAAGGATAACTATTTTAAACTCTAACAGCTTCATTATCTGTATCTCTTGTGGGCCTATATCTTTTGTTTGTATTTTCTGCTTGTTTTTATTCATTTAGTCCTGATTCCTCATACACCTGGCTATTTTTTAAAGAATATTATTATGATGATTTCTAATATTATTATTTCATCTTTCACAAAGGGAACTAACTTATATTGGCTTCTGTTAGGAGCCTGGGGTCATCATAATTCTGGACACCTGCAGTCACTGGTGTATTGGGGTTACTTCAATTTCAGAAGGACAGTTCCTATGAGGGCTCTGACTTCCTGTTCATCTTTCATCCCAGGCTGCAAAGCAGGAATGTCATCAGGGCCATTCCCTGCGCATGACCCAGGCTCCAATCTCTTTCCGTCCAACCCCAGAAAACTGTCAAAAGTGCCATTCAGCTTTTTGGCTGCTCACTCCAGAGTCAGAAAACACCCCTAGACAGAAAGCAATCCAGTCTCGGTCACCAGCCAGGGCCCCACCTTCCCTTGGATCTCAGCATTTTTTTTTTTACTATTATCCACTTATACATTCAAACAAACTTTAATTTTCTAGGTTTTATGATTGTTATCAGGAAGAGTGTTAATCCAAATGACTTAATCTTCTACCACTGAAAGCATAAGCATTCCTACCCTATTTCTTTAAGAACACTTAGTGTGCCGCTATGGCAGCCAGCCTCCCGATGGCCCCTCCAGACCCCCCGACATCCGCACCCTTACTCAGCTCCCTCACACACTCTGCCATGGTTGGTCTGCATGGCCACTAGAATGCGGCACAAGCGATGGCGCGTCGTTTCTGAGATTAGAGTATGAAGGACTGCATCTTCTCTCTTAGTCACTTTCTCACACAACTGGATCGCTTGTTCTGGGGAAGCCTGATGTGTGCAGCTGCACGGAAAGGCCCTTGTACACAGCTGGAGGCTCCTGCCCGTGGGCACGTGGGCGAGCCTGGACGCGGAGGCTCCTGCCCATGGACATGTGGGCGAGCCTGGACACAGAGGCTCCTGCCCGTGGGCACCTGGGCGAGCCCGGACGCGATGCGGAGGCTCTGCTCTCCTCAAGTCTTTTGAGAAATAACCTCATGAGAGACCCTGAGTCAAAACCACCCAGGCATAACCCAAATATCCCTAAAGGTTGGGAGCAGAATCAAAGGAGAAGGAGGAATTATAACAGAGAAGTTAGGATTTAACAAATAAGTAGGACTACTGAATCATTATGTTGATATTTCTTTTTAGTCTCCAGTGTCTTGGAGCAGCTGGATGGTAAAACCTGAAAATACGGAACTGTAATTCATAGCAAACATAGAAATCTGTTCCATAACTACTTGTTACAGTGTATTCTGAAATTTATTGCTTTTATATATATGTTATATTTCTCAGTAACAAATGTTAAAAAAAAAAAACACCCAGGCTAAGCTACTTGCAAATTCCTGACCTTCAAAAACAGGGCGATACACTAAATGTTTGTGCTTCGGATGTCATCTGTTATCTAGTAACAGATAACCAATACATTTCATTTTTATTTATTTGCCATCAGATGCTGTGGTAGGTTGACTTATTTACTCTAGGTGAGGGGGGAACATGTTCTTAATCTGAATTCCATTCCTGTGGCTGGGACCCCACTGCAGACAGCGCCTTCTGAAGATGTTACCTTTAGTTAGGGTGTGGCCAACCGAATTGGGGTGGGTCTGAATCCTATCACTGGAGGCCTTAGAGAGAGAGAAAGCCATGGATGGAGCTGGAAGCAGGAAGTCCGTGGAAACAGAAGAGAGAGGAGAGGACATCATCACATGAAGGGACCAAGGAACGTGAGGATTGCTGGCCAGTCGGAATGCTACCGACCTAGGAGGAAGCAAGCCTACCGGCCTCCGAAACGGAGACAATAAATTCCTGTTGTTTAAACCAACCCGTTGCATGGTTTTTGTCATAAACCATGGAAACCAGCCCTGGGAAACCAAGATAGACCCATTAATCCTACTTTGTCCAGATTCCTAGGGGTATTCACACTCTGATAAGCCATCCTTGCTGGAGGTGTGAACGGGAAGGAAGAAGCGAAATTCGAGGGCTTAGCTCGGGCTCACTCTGCTAAGCAGGGGCCGAAAAGGTTAGGCATCAGGTGGACAGTATTCGATGTTTAAATTGAGTCCTCTTTCAGGTACTGTTTTACAGTTTGTTTGACTTAATTATAATCTCCTCACCCTTGGGATATAAAGAGGAGGGTGGGGCCGAAGAGAGTAATGGGCCATTATGCTTATACCACCCGATCCAAATTCAAATATTGTCCTTTGTTCTTCTGCCCCAGTGGGATTATCTGATACTCAGCAGCAAGGAACACGTAACGTCCACTCAGGTCAATGTGAGAGAAGGAAAAAGGCACCTCCAAAATCTCTTCCCTGCCCAGTATCCTGTCTGGTGCTTGGCCTGCTTTTGCTGTGACTGGAGTCTTATTTGTTTGGTTGGTTGGTTTTAGCTTTTACGTTTAACAATTTCATAAATTTTCTTCTGGCTTCTGTGACATTTCTAGGATGGAGTTCAGGGAAGAAAAGTTGAATATTTTGCAGGAACCAGAATATCTTATTCATCTTTTTATTTCCCCATATATATCTCCTCCTTGTATCAAATAGCATCAAGCAGGTATTTAAAAATGCTTTTTGAATTAAATAAAGAAAAAAAAGAAAGAAATATGAACCTTTCAACTAATTAGTACACCTGGTTATAGTCTTGAGGAAACTCCAGTGAGAATTTACTATCATTCTACTTTCACTTACCTGAAATGGCTTCAAAAATGTTTCCTCCATTGCCAGTCTGCCATACTCAGTGAAAAGCTAGAAGGCAAATCACACACACACACACACACACACACACACACACACAAAACAAGAAAGAAAACTTCAGTATCATCAAAGTTTTACTTCTTGGCTTTCTTCTATTTGTTTTTTTCTTTTCTAGCTGAAACAGATACTATAGCAATAAAAGTAATTATTTTAAGGACATAAATATGCAGAAAATCAGAACTACAGTAATAAAAAAGTATTTAAGGACATAGGGCACATTTAAAAAATAAAGTTTCAATTTTAAAGTAAACACCTTTTATATTTGAAATGTGGGACAATTATCTGGGGGGAAGTGGGGGGAGGGAAACATGTTAACTGACCTTTCAGGACAGAACTTGCACAGATTAGATCAGAGATCCATAAACTATGTCGTGTACAGTTAGAAGATCTGTTGCCTAGGAGACTGAATGGCCTGGGCTATTACAAAGGCATACAGGCATTTGACTTAAAAGCAGAAAATTCAATACCATGCCTTCTCGTATTTCTTATTGCTCCCATCGAGTTCACAAGGCACCGTGATTTGAGCTTTTGCACTACCAGGAATGCTGGGTTTTGGAGGGCACTGACCTGACAGGTGGCTGTGCCGCTCTGCTGCGCATTGGGCTTTCTCTGCAAGCGTGCAGGAAGCACCCCTGCAGCCCAGCAGGCACGAGGCATGGGGCCCTCTCAGGCCGGGGAAGGGCACACACAGGCGTCACATCCCGCACCCCTCAGGGTAGCTGCCATGCGACTCTGCTGCCTCACGTGTGCAACTTCAGGGAGTCCAGACAGCAAATGGTAAAGCCTGTGCTGGGCATGTGACTGGAGGGATTAAATGAAAGTCTGAAATACCGTGCTTATAAGGAGCTGATCAAAGGATAAGACTTTCATTAGGATCATTTTCTAGCATGATTTAAATTGACAATGTCTTCTGAGGGAGACTGAGGTTATCTGTTACAGGACAAATTTTAATGACCTCACAAAAAAGATGACTATTAAGACCAAAATCAGCCTTTTTTTAGAAAACACCAAATTGGTATTGAAATAGTGCCATGTCATTAGCTGAGAGAATAGTTGGCTAGGCTATAGTGCATGCCTGAAGAAGTAATTTTTCTTATTATGGGAAGCATCCAACAATTATTCACGTATTGGCAATTTGTCAAAAACGGTCAGAATGGTACATTACAATACCTTCGGGGGGGATGCTGATGGGAGCCTGATATTTACAACATCATATATTATTACTTAACCCTTCCCCTGCTCTATCATCCCTTGTCATCTGTTAAACTTGCACATTTTTGCTATGTGGCTCTGCTTGTCAAGGTAAAATAATATGTTGAAAGCAAAATTTTCTAGGAATATACAGATAGAAACTACCACAGAAATATTAGGTTCAGCTTTGTAGCCAAAAACAGCATGGACTGAAAAAGAGCAGAGATTATTAACAGTTGTGAACGATGCAAAAGAAGTATCCAGGCTTTTACTTCTTTGAGATCTAAGTGCTGGGAGAGTGGAAAAAGCACTAAGCCCAGTCATGATCCAGGCTTGTTTCCACTCCAGCACCCACTAGTTTAAGAGTTTCACAAGACACTCACTGCCTCAGCTCCAGTTTCCTCATCTCTAGATGTCAGTGATAAACCAGGTGGCCATGAGGTCTCTTCCCGATCTAAGATAGAGTTCTATGAATTATAGAATTACAGAACTGTGCCCTTCACAGTTCTCAGCTATAAAGTGGGCCACAGGGAAAAAATCTGGCATATATCATATGACAGTTATGTCACACTAGTAATAATTCAATCTCTGACTTCAAGACTTTAGCGTCTCATTTTGGGCCATCTTTATTTAACCAAAGATACTCCACTCTGATTTGTCATTTATTTTCACAAAAAGGGCCTAACAATGAGCTCTACAGAAATTAAAGAATTTGAAAAGTGAATTAGGATTAACATAAACACACAGCCTGAAAAAGAGGTATGGAAACAGGACACCCCCACCCAGCTGCATTCTCAACCTCACGGAGCTGTTGTGCTGCCAGAGCAGAAGGGCCCATGGCATCCCAGCTCTGCTCAGACAGCTACCAAGTACCGGAAAGAAGATAAATGTTTTACCTGGAGGTGCTGGAGGTCGTCCTCCTGGACATTTTGGGATAAGTTATATACCTTGATTAAGGTAAAATGAGAAAACAATTAACATCATTCTAAGCACTTATGCTGTCATCCTCGATTTTTCTAAATCTCAATTGTCACAACATCAAGCTCTCTTAATGCATTCTTATATAATGGCATTTATAAGACCTTTATTGGGGAGTAAAGGAAGCCTGGGGGACAATGTAGTCATCTTAAAATTGGCCTGGAAATAGCCACCTACACTGGAAACAGAATTATTTTATGAATGTAATTTAACAATTCATCAAGAAAATAATCATCCTTCTGAGTACACCAAAATAATCACAATCTAAAGCTGAAGAACCCATATGGAAATTTTTGTTTTGAAAAACTAAGCTGACTTTCCACAATTATTTTTATTTCTATCTATAGAAAGTTCCATCACATACAAGCTGAATTCTGAATATTATGCTCACATCCATACACGTATGCATTATTGCCTCATTAACAGATCACAACGTAGAGGTGACATTCTTTTTTCCTTTTTTAAATTAATTTTATTTATACATACTCTATATCCAAACATATACTTTATTTACACACACACCAAACATATATAAACAGTATACTTTGCTTACTTATTTAAAGGATAGATCATTTATCAGATAACAATAAAAAATGGTCACAACTAAAGACAGTGAATTTTTCAATGAAAATATTCCGTCATCAGGTCAAGTGTAAATAACAAATATTAAAAAGGCCAGGGCAGTCTGGTCTTTAAAGGCCTGTACAAATGGCTTCTCCTATCTAATATAAAGAAATTGGATATTAAATCAGGCTTCTGTATTTAAGAAGGATATCTTTAAAAGGCTAGTATATAGTAGACTATCAACATGATTTACTTTAAAACCCTTTAGAAAAAGAATTCAGCCTTTTCTTCCTCCTTCTGTCCATCTCCTTGGCGGTCCCACACAGACCCTGTAGTTTATGAAGGCTTCACTGCTATCTCACCAGCCCCATCTGCCTCACTCCAGCCTCGTCTTATAACCTGGGCCCTTTGCCTCTGCTACCTTTTTAAGCTACCTCACCAATTGGTCATCTCGGTTTCCTGACCACTCTCTCTTCTTGCTCTCTCCAGTGATTAAAAAATAAATAAAAACTATCTTAAACGTGTTCTATGGTCAAAGCAAAATCTCAAGGGCTTTTAGGACAATTTAGAAAGTCTACAATAACCTCAAAAACAATACTTAAAAAAAAAGGATAGGAAAGGGAGATAAAAAATTTATAGAAAACCATTTACTTTCCTATATGTTTATTAAGGTATTTTAAAAAGTTGTGAACATACAGAAATGTTTTTATATTTAGAAATGTTTCCGCTGGCTATGTAAAACACAATTTTGCATTTTTAAATCTTGTTTCATTAAATATAACTTATAATAGGTGATACCAATGTATCTGCATATAAGATTTAATATTATTGAGTTATTATAGATAGGCTTTAAGCAGAAAAAAATTATAGATGATTTAACCATTTCTGACTAAAGTAGGCAATTTGAGAACTGATCAATTATTAGTCTTCAGCAACAAAAAAATGCTATAAGAAATCACAAGAATTGGTATGCTAATTGAGCCAAATAACACAAGTGGTTTACCATCGCTGTCTGTCCCACCACTGCACTTTCACAGAAACACACACATTCATCGTTTTAATTAAAGAAACATCCAGAAAAATGGATTTACTTTATGCCATACCTGTATCGAGCTGATCATCGTGCTAAGGGCAAATACTGTGGCCGAATCTCTCAAAGTTGACTGGCTGTCGAATGTCCCCTGAGTGTCCATCAGCAGCGCAGCGACCTGCAGCAGGGCACGTGCCAGCGGCCGAGACAACACGCAGGGCGTGAGGGTCATCGCGGCATCATCACCACAAAAGCTCCATCAAACAATAACAGCGAGTACTCAATATATCATTTCTCCCGTGTGCCACAAGCGCCATGGAAAATCAAATTATTACTTGTTTATTACTGTAATGATTACTTTTCATTGGCAAGCCAACATAATAGAAACAATACAGCAAAAAGAAAAACAAAACAAAAAGTTAAGGCGTTAGCCTGGTGCTCTGCTGGCCGTGTGATTCCATCCGTCCCCATCACCAGGAAACAGGAAGAATGCAGAAGGATGCTAACCCACACTCTTTAAGCTTTATGTCAAATGGCCAAAAGTAGTTTTAAAAAGAGTATTTTAAAGGATCTTGAAAAAACAGTAATTGTTGCAAGTGAAACTCTGTTTTCTTTAAGAAATTAACAGCGTACCTTTTTACCGTCAGGCTTACTGATAAGGAAGACGTCACTCCATATCTGGATGCCTGTGGTCTCCCGTTCAGACCCGCCTCGCCAAGAAAAGCCCGTCAATGGTTCGTTGTAATCGCCAATCCAGTCAACTGATTCCTATACATGAATGAAGACTATGATGTGGAACCAGATATGTTTGCATGGTTTTTCCATTTACCCATCCCCACGCTCATCCCTTCCCCATTCTAGTCAGATAGGAACACTATGTACGTCTCCTGCATACCTTATTTAATCATCCAAAAGCAATTACAGGGGAGCAACTATCTGCCAGGTTTTTGTGAGGTTCTGGGCATGCAGAGATGAAAAGGTCTCATTCTAGACCAGAAAAACTTCACAGCCTACCAGGGAGATGGACAAACTAACAGATCATTGTAATGCCATGCAAAATGGGGGTGTTTATAAGGCACAAATAGGAGCAAGAAAAAAGTACCTAACAGTTGGTCAGGTGAGACTTCATGGGAGAGTTTGGGTGTTTGAGTTAAGACTTAAAGGATGGTGAGGATTTTCCAGGTGAGCAAAGAGGAAGGGCATTCCAGAACGAAAGAAACAAAGGGATTAGGGAGCCCTTTATGTCAGGATATACACAAACACCTGGTGTTGCTTAAGCTTCAAGATGAAAGTGTGGGCCATGAGGAGCAGGGAGGCTGGGCAGTAACCAGATTATGAAAGGTCTTATACGTGCCTCAGGGGTCAGACTTTCTCCTTCAGGCAGTGGGGAGCTATGGAGCTGCAGAGTGGAATATCATCAAAGTTGTGAATAGAAAGATTCTACAAGCAGTAAAAGGCAACGGGAGGGAAGAAAGAGAGGCCGGAGCATGAGACTATTATACTGTTCAAAACTAGGACCGAGGGATTGACCCAGAGCCAGGACAGTGAGGAGGAAGTGGTGGAGCACTGACTGACACCAGCGGGATTTGGGATCCAAAGGCAGACAGAGGAGAAGGAATTGTCAATTGTATGAAGACTGGAGAAAGATCACGTAAAATAAGGACTGGAAAGTATCGCTTCAGACTCAGTAAGTAGGTCATGGTAACCTTGGTTAATACTACTTAACACTTATTTTGATAAACATAATAAGTTATCAGTTTATGGGAAGACCTCATTAAATAATCCTGTCTAAAATTGTACTTATATCCTGTCTTGCTCTATACAGTATTTTAGGCTCTTACGAAGAGGTCAGTTTTGGTCCTTTCATAAATTGGCTCCATTATCTGGTTCCCATCTATTCAATCTTGTTTCCTCCTCACTTCTAATACGTAATCTCTACTCAAGGGAAGAAGGTGTAACCTATGTTTACTGCGCATATGATACTCATTCCAACCGCAACCGCATCCTCCTGTGCCTCTTGCCCAGGGTGTCCCTCTCCCTCTTCCAATCCAGCCTTGTACATCTTCTCTATGAAGCTGTCCTTAATAACTCCTGCCCCTTAGACACGCCCTTCCCCGAAACTGCTGCAGAAATATACAGATTAGCATTTAATGATGTTCTAGATATTTCCTGTATCTTACTTATCTCCTCAGCCAAACCATGATGTACCTGACAGCAGTAACTATATTTTCTGCCACAGTGCTTAGCACAATGTCAGGCCTGTAGCATGCTGTCCGTACTTACTAACGGATGTAATCACTGAAATTAGTCTAATAAAGTGATGCCTGGAGAAGAGTCACAGAGCACACACTTTGCTGTGTAAATGGTGATGGTGAGGAATTAGCAGAATGAAATCATTATTATAACATCAACTCAGGTCAATGATCTACTTGAGGTATTTTTAAAACATTAAGCCTGAAAAAGGATTTTGAAAGACAGGAAAAACATTCACAAATAGTTACTTTGGCAGATACACAATCTAGCTTGTTTCATTTATTCAAGCATGCAATGATTCATTTATTCGAAAATTATTCATTGATTACATTGTGCCAGGTACTATGCTAGGTGTAGAATAAGCTTAATAACAGTTTTTCTGCTATAAAGAACAGAGACTGTGCCATAAGAAATCTAGTTTTTCCATTCTAATATGAATGATAATTATATATGCAGAAATGAAAGTAGAATTTGGTGTAAACAAAGTCAATGATACACGCCCTTACACAAGGAACAGCAAAACAAATGTTCCTAGACTTTCCGTCTTTCCTGTTTTCTGAATGTTCTACTAGGTGCAGAAAAAGAAAAAGAAAAACAAAACAAATCTGATATACTTTAATCTGAGCAAATGCTGTTTACCACAAGCAGCATGACAAGTGTTACTCAGTATTTTATTCTAACGTTTACAGAACAGTTAAAACTATGAATATGGCTAACACTGTATAATCCCAAAGAGCAGAAAGCACATTGATTTTTGTCCAACCAATTCTTCCACTTGTGTTAAGTAGCATCCTAATGTTCGTATGCTGGAAACAGGAAGTGGTAAGAGTTTTGTTTGCTTTCAAAGCTGCACTTATTTTAGTAGTTCTGTTCTTGAGTTGTTGAAACAGAAGTTAGTGATGGAAGATGGTAAAGCTAACACTGTAAAATCGCTCAGAAATACCTCAAATAGAAAAGATCAATCCAAGATGGGTAGTTGTGGTATAAACACATAATATATGGCTTCTTTGTGCAGAGTGTCTAGTCTGCCTCAATCTCCACACGTGCACCAGAAGGATTAGGAATGAAGGAGAAAAAATACAACCATGTCCTCCATTCTCAATCTTCTGTTCCCCAACTTTTATCTATTTGTCCTGTTTTTGGTTCAAACTGGGTCCCTTAGAGTCTTATTTCTGTATCACTCTGTTGCTCAAACTTTATAGCATTGTCAGTTGCCTCTGAGGGTGGGATAAGGATGAAGACCGTCTGGAAAAGGACGAGAGAGGACTTCCAGGGGAATAGTAAAGTCCCATGTCGTGGAACTGTTGGGGTCACACCACACGTGCGTCTGTCAGATATCAGCCAATGTACACCCAAGGTTGTCATTTCATCATACGTAAATTTTCTCTTAAAAGAAAACCCTATAAACAAATACTGAGATATATGATACGTAAGAATGATATATGTGCTGAAGTATGTAGGGGGAAGTGTACTGATGTCTGCAGTTGACCTTGAAATGCATCAAAAAGGAGGACGGACTGAGGGACGGAAGGAGGGGTGAGGAGTGGGCCCCGTGGTGGGGCAGGAGCGCTAACTGCAAAGGGCACCTGAGCGTAACCGAGAAATCCTTTAAACTTCCCACTATACCTCAACGTTTTCACAATGAAATGCTGGAAGGAACTGATTTCAATTAAAAAATGATGACAAAATTATTTGGCACTTTAAACACTGTAAGATATAAACTTAGTAGCATATCACTAGGATGTGTCTATTTTGAAAAGGATAAAAAAAATAAGTTCTAAGGGAAATGCAGCAAAGCCCTGAGGTTGGGGAGGATATGGGATGCATTTTACTAACACGTTCATATTTAGAGTAAAAAGAAATGGAAATATTGAAAGTAACTAAATAAAAACACGAAGCGACAGAAGCATAGAAACAAGAAAGCTTTTTAAAACACCTGTCACATACCTGGTTGTACATGTATCTTAGCATGAAGTCCATCAGAAATGATTTTCCTTTTCTAAATGCCCCAGCCACAGAGACGGCAACAACCTCCTTGTCTCTGACGGCCTCTGCGAGGAGGATCCGATTCAGGGCCGCTTCGTCCAGCTCGAAGGAGTGGTCATCTCGGACGACCAGCACCTGCACCGGCCCTGCCTTCCTCACAGGCTCCTCTTCCTCTGAGCTCCATTCGTACGGCTTTTCTGAAAACCCACCTGTTGAACAAAGCAGCCACTAGCTCCAGCTGAACATCTTAAAATACCAAGAAATGTATATTTACCTCTCAATTATCTGAAACAGTGAACTTAGAAATGTCCTTTTTAATGACCCACATGGATGTACTTCGCACCATTTCCCAGAAAGACTTAAATTTGGTCTTTCTGAGCATATGACTGAACCAAACAGAATCTTCTTTTCAAGAAAGCTCTGGTCAGTTCAGAGAGCTCTGCTGAAGAGGGAGAAAGAAAATCAAGGGAAAAGACCCCCTTGTGGAGCAGAAGAGGAGAACAGTTTTAGTTCATACTCTCTTCAGTCCCCTGAAACAGGCTTAGGTATTCACGTGAAGAATCCTCGCAGCACGTAATGAAGCTGACTATATACTGGAGGAAATGTACAGAGGGGGGCGGAATCATAGATTCTTGAGGTTGGAATAAATCTCTAAAGTCAAATAGTTTGTCTCCCTCCAGTGCACGGATCCCATCTGTAAGATTCTAGACTCTTAGCTGTCTAAAACTATATAGTAATAATGGAAGTTAGAGATAAGTAAATTGAGTCAGGTCAGATTTCAAAGGACTTTCAAATCCAAGGCAAACAGATCTGGACGTAATTCAATTAAAAATTAGAAACTTTTGAAGATTACTATGTGTACAAATCCTAGATAAAAGCGTGTATCCTTGGGCACTTTGCTGAACCTCCGTTTCTTCGCCTGTCGCATGGAGATGACATGCATCCTACACTGCTGTGAGGACGGAGCCAGTATATGTAAAGCGCTGAGAGCGCTGCTCGCCACGGAGTCGACTCACGGATGTCAGCCCACCACCACTGCCCTGGGATCACAGGCTGAAGTTGCTGCCTATTTTCTATAAGTCTGTGTGTGTGTTTCAGAGTTCTCTATTCCATTGGTAGAGATGCTATTTTTGTCAGAGGTCAACTTTTAGAACTCATCCCCAGTATAAAAGAATTTTAGAAGCGGGCCTTGGCATTCATGGGAAAACTGCAAAAACAGCCTCCGCGTGCCGTCCCTCATATCCACGGCCTCTGCAGCACTGACCCACTTGGACCCTCGGGTCAACCACGCGACTGGCTTTGGCCAACAGATATGACACAAGCAGAGGCTTGAGAAAGCATGTGCGTGGTTCCATTTTGCTGTTTCTCCTCTGCCATATACTAGGAGCACACACCCAGGGGAGGCCGCTGCCATGGGGGGACAGCTGGGCAGGGCAGCAAGCCGGCTCTCAGCCACGCGAGGGAGCCCACCAAGATAAGCAGAGCGATCTACACCCATCTCAGCGTGTGATCCATAGATGCTTACTGTTCTACGTCCCTGAAATTTTGTGATTGTTACATAGCCTAACAGGCAATAAATAACCACCACAGCACTCGACTTCTTTTAGGAAGGCGGTATAACACGGTGGTTAAAAGGCCAGATCTGGACCAGGTTGCTGGGACTTGAATCCTGGCTCCACCACGTCCAGCTGAGAACCCTTAGGCAGGTTATTTGACGTCTCTGTGTCTACCTCCTAAGGTGGCTGTGAATTAAAATATGTAGTAAAGCACTTAGACTAGTGCCGCACATAGTAAATGCCATCCCTATTACCATAGATGAGAAAACCAAAGCCAAACATGTAACTGACCTTGTCCAAGAGAAGGAAATGGGGTTTCTATGTCAGGCAGTCTACCATGGATGCTTTCTTATGTTAATTATTTAATCCTTTTAATATTTCAGCAAGGTAGTTACTATTACCTATATTTCTCACAAATGAGGAGATTAAGAATTTGAGAGATTAACTAACTTTCCCAAGATCGCACGTACCAGAAGTTCACACACGGTAAGTGTCAGCTTGGACCAGGTCCCAGGTCTCCGAACTTTCATTGCAGACCTTTCGACTATAATATTCTGCCTCTTTAGTGACAGTCAAAATAACTCTTGGGCAAAACATGAAGTGGGTTCTTTTGCTTTGTACCAGAAAAATAGAAAGTCAAAACATACACCTGTTGAGGAGTACTGACATCACTTCTCAGATCAGAAATATGACCTAGCCTCAAATCAACACTTAATACTATCAATTTTGAAACAAACTGAGCTCTTAACCTTTTACTGAAATATCTGAAAATCTATTTAAATAGATTCTCCATGTTTTCCGTTTGATAAGAAGTCTTATAACTAGAGGAAACAAGGCAATTACATTTCAACATAATTTCAAATGCTTCTTCAGATCACATCGATACATGCATATCACATTCATCTATCTATATCTTTATATACATATAAGATAATGTTATCGAAATACTGAACATCTAATATGTAATTTTAGTTTTTTGTTAGTGGAGACATACAAACTGAGACTTTCTGAACAGTACAGAACATCTGGAGACAACAGACCATTGTCCATAGCCATAAATCAGAGTTTTTCTCTCTGCAAAATTAAGAGAAATTGATTTTATATTCAAAAGATATTAGCTTCTATATTGTTGTATCACAGATACTGGAGTCAGGAGCTTTTGTCAAAATCCCAACTTCACAACTTACAACAAATATAACATTGTGAAAATTAGTTATCTCTCCATGGCTCCTTATCCTCCAGCCCCAAAAATGAGATTGATAATGGTACACCTGCATCAGAGAGGCTCTGTGAAGGTTACACTAAGTCCTTTTTATCAGGTACAGAACAAACAACCTGACACACAGCAAGTGTTTAACAGATGGGCACCACACTAACACTATTACTGTTTATTATCCATTTATGTCTGACTCCGGCCCTGTGCTCCTCCCTGTAATTTTGGCTCAACACAAAGGCTCTTTTTGGGAACAGCAAACACACTTCTTCTTTGATAAAATTCCTTGCCTGGGCTATAGTCACCAGGGACCCTGGCTAGACATAACATTTTAGTTAGGAAAACATCTTTGGAGCAGGAAATTAAATCACAACTTTCTATAGACTAAAATAATTCTATAAAATTGCAGCAAATCACACATATATATCGTGAGGTTCTCGTGGGAATGTATGTGGGAATGGAACTTTCGGGATGTAAGTTTTTCAAATATTCAGCTTTACTATATCATACAAAATAGCCTTTTCAAAGTGGTTGTACAAATGTTTCACCCTCCCCCACAGCAGTTTATAGGACACCCTATTGATCCACGTCCTTTCCAGTATGACTTTGTCCGACTTCTCGGTTTTTGTCAATTACATAGGTATAAAATGGTATCTTACTGTGAACATCACATACAATTTTCTCATTGTTTATGAGGTGAGCACATGCTCTTCATTCAGTTTTCCATCAGGTTGTTTGATTGTTTCTTATTGATTGGTGGTAGTTTTTTTTAAATTTTTTAATTAATTTTTAAATTTAATTAATTTTAAAATTTTTTTAAAAAGTATGACAAGAAAGAAACACAAACATTCTTAACATATGATCATTCCGTTCTACATATATAATCGGTAATTCACAATATTATCACATAGTTGCATATTCATCATCATGATCATTTCTTAGAACATCTGCATCAATTCAGAAAAAGAAATAAAAAAACAACAGAAAAAGAAATAAAACTAAAACAGAAAAAAAAAATTATACATACCATACCCCTTACCCCTGGTGGTAGTTCTCTATGTACTCTGCATGCTAGCTTTTTGTTAGTTATACGTGTGGCAAAAATCTTCTAGTTTAGAGTTTACCTGTTCATTTTCTTTATGCTACTATTGATGAAGAGTAATTCTTAATTTTTTTTTTTTTTTTTGGCATGGGCAGGCTCCAGGAATCGAAGCTGGGTCTCCAGCATGGCAGGCAAGAATTGTGCCACTAAGCCACCATTGCACCACCCAATTCTTAATTTTAATGAAAAAGATTTTATCAATATTTTCATTTATTATTAGCATTCTTTGGGTCATGAGTAAGAAATTATTCCCTACACAAGATCAGAAAGACATCTCTATATATAAAATTCAAGTTTTAAAAACGGTGCTTTTGATATTTAAGTTCTTAATCCATTAGGAGCTAATATTTGTATATGATGTGAGACAGAAATACAATTTTATTTTTCTATGTAACAAAATTTTTCAGAGCTCTTTTATCAAAGCTTCTTCTTTCCTCAAGTGGTCTGCCATGTGCCCACTGTAATAAATAAGCATTACATATATGTGTATATATAACTTTATTTCTGAACTCTCAATTCTGATCCATTCATCAATATGTCAATCTCAGCACCAATAGTTCACTATCTTAATCAAAATAACTTTATAAAAAGCAATTATATACTCAGGTCTCTGAGACATGCTTTGAAGTGTGTTCTATAACTATTTGTTAAAATGTACTTTGAAAGCTATCACTTTTCTGCATATATGGTATTTTTCACAATAAAAATGTTTTTTAAAAAAGTATTTATAAATAGTAGGGCAAACCCTCATTCTTCTAGTTATTATTGGTCTTGACTATTTTGACCTTTTCCATGTAAATATTAGAATCAATATGTTAATTGATTTTTAATTGAATTTTCATTAAGGCTTCTAATGCATAAATATATATATCTCTCTACCTATTTAGATCTTTATTTTTCTTCAGTCAAGTTTTTATAATTTGCAATTCTGGGAGAGGAGGCCTATAGATTTATTGCTAGATATACTGTAGTTTTTGTTGCTAATTATAACTAGTATCTTTGTTGTTGTTGTTTAACTAGGTTTTAGTTGTTTGTTACTTGGGTAAAGAACTGTAATTGACTTTGATTTATTCATTTTATATGGAAACATTTGCTAAGCTCTATATTTCCTGTAAATTTTGTGTAGATTCTTTTGGGTTTTTTAATGTAGAAATAAAAATATAACCTACAAATAATGACTGGTTTCTCTCTTTCTAATCCTTATGTATTTATATTCTTTTGCTTGTCTTAATGGACTGCCTTTACAACACTGAATAGAAGTGGTGACAGTTTGCGTAACTTCTGATATTGACAGGTACGATTCCTTAATTTTCAAAAATGTTTCCAACATTTCCTTTTTGGGGTTATATTTGTTATAGTTTCTGTTTGATTTGGTTTTGCAGATACATTTTATCTTACCAGATTAAGGAAGTTCTATTTTGTTTCTAGTTTACTTCATAAATGGGTAATAAACATTATCAGATGTCTTTTCTGCATCTATTGAGATGATCATGTTTTTCTCCTTTAGTCTGTTAAGGCAATGAATAATATATCTTTGTATTTTATATGAACCTAATACTTTCAGAATATAGTATCTTATTTATATATTGTTGTTCTAGTTTGCTAGCTGCCGGAATGCAACACACCAGAGATGGATTGGCTTTTAATAAAAGGGGATTTGTTTCATTAGTTCTTCAGAGGAAAGGCAGCTAACTTTCAACTGAGTACGTGGGAAGGCACAGGGTGGTCTCTGCTGGCCTTCTCTCCAGGCCTCTGGGTTCCAGCAATTTTCCCCAGGGTGATTTCTTTCTGCATCTCCAAAGGCCTGGGCTGAGCTGCGAGTGCTGAGATGAGGTGTGCTGAGCTACTTGGGCTGTGCTGCATTGAGCTCTCTCATTTAAGCAGCCAATTAAATCAAACATCATTCATTGCAGCAGGCATGCCTCCTAGCCGGCTGCAGATGTGATCAGCGACAGATGAGGTTCACGTACCATTGGCTCAGGCCCACAGCAACAGAGCTAGGTGCCTTCACCTGGCCAGGTTGACACCTGAACCTACTACCACAACTGTTAAATTCAGTTTGCTAATGTTTTTTCTGGATTTTGCAGCTATATTCCTAGACTTGAGTCTATTATTCTCTTTTCTCATTTTTACCTTGGCTGATTTTATTATCAAAGTTACACTAGCTTTACACAATGAGTTAGCAAGTTCTTCTGCTTCTGTCTTCAGGAAGAGTTTGTAATTAAAGATTGGAGTGAAAAGTTCTTTGTAATTTTAATAGAATGCTCCTGTACAACTTGGTGTTTTCTTCATGATATGATTATTTGCTACCTCAATTTCTTTAATATTTACTTTACTATAGATACAGTTAGTAGTAATAAGCTTTGCATTTCTTCTTGAGAAACTTTTGGTGCATTATATTTTCCTAGTAATTTTTCCCATTGTCTAAAATTTCAGACAAAAAAAATCAGCAAAGATATATATTTGAATAGAATCATTAGCCAACCTGACATCTAAAAATTGCAGAACCACGTATTTGTCTTAAGTTTATATTTCTTTGTAGTAAACCCTTACTCCTAACCCCGGCATTTGGCAACCACTAATCTACTCCCTGTCTCTTAGAACTTTATACTCTGGACATTTCTTATAAATGGCTCTTTTCACTTACAGTAATTTATCTACGATTCATCCAAGTCGATGCATTGTAGTTTTTGTCTGCCATGCCAGAGACCCGAGTTTGATTCCCGGTGCCTGCCCATGCAAACAAACAAACAAAAAACACTAGTACACAAATAAATAAACAGTGGTATATCCATATAATGGAATATTGCACAGCAAAAAAGAAAAAAAAAGAAGCATGAATTACTGATGCATCAACATGGATGAATCTCAGATAAATTATTCTAAGTGAAAGGAGCCATTTATACAAAATGTCCAGAATACATAAGTCTACAGAGAATGAAAGTAGATTAGTGGTTGCCAGGTGCTGGCACTGGGAATAAGGGTTGACTACAAAGGAATATGAGGAAATTATTTGGGGCTTGGAACTGTTCTATATCTTGATTTGGCAGTCATGACACAGCTGTATAAATATGTCAAAACTCACGGAATTGTACACTAAAAGGATGAATTTTACTGTCTGTGAGTGTGTATAATTATCTTAATTTTTATAGATGAAAAATACCATTTACATAGCATTAAAAACCTCATACACCTAGTTCTAAATCTGAGTTGTGCAGGTAAATGTTTAACAACCAGTTCTGGCCAGTGAGTGGGTGAGGAAACCGTGATGTGTAGCATTTACCAAATTCCGTGATATAAATACTAACACCATGCCAATTTCAATCTATCAGTGTGAGATCACTGAAGGTGGAATGGGAAGAGATGCCCAACAGATTTTCAAGAGCCCTGTAGGTTGGAAACTTGATTAGATGATCTCCCTGGAGATGTGGCGCGCCCAACTGTGGGTGTTAACTTTTGAATAGAGGGAGACGTGTCTCCACCCATTCCAGGGTTCTTGATTAGTTTACTGGAATCCTTTAAAAGAAGAAGCATTCTGGAGAGAGAGAATGACGAGAGAGCAACAGAGCAGAGTCACGAGAGCCACGACAGCCCACGCAGCCAGAGACTTTTGGAGATGAAGAAAGAAAATGCCCCTGGGAGAGCTTCATGAAAGAAGATTCCTGGAGAGAAAGCTAGCAGACTTTGCCATGTTTGCCACGTGCCTTTCCAGTTGAAAGAGAAACCCTGAACTTCATCGGCCTTTCTTGAGTAACGGTAACCCCTTGATGGTGCTTTAATTGGGACATTTTCATGGCCTCAGAACAGTAAACTTGTAACTTACTAAATTCCCCTTTTTTAAAGCCATTCCATTTCTGGTATATTGCATTCTGGCAGCTAACAGACCAGAGCACACATGTTCACAGACTGGAGGACTTTATGTTGTAAATGTGTCAATACTACCCAAAATGATCCACGGGTTTCCTGCAATCCCCAGTCAAATTCTCAGCAATCTTTCTTGTACAAGTTAACACAACTATTACTTTTTCTTTTACAAAGTAACAAAATCATTTTTTCTTTCATAAATTAACAAGCTGATATGGAAAGATGGAGGGCCAAGAATAACAAACACAATCTTGAAGAAGAACAAAATTGGAAACCTTACACTAAGAGACATCAATAGATATTAAAAATCTACAGTAATTAAGACAGGGTGATATTATTACACGGATGGACAAAAAGACAGAAAAGACTAGAAAGATTTCGGGAACAGACCCACAAAGGTGCCACTGTTATAAATGACAAAAGATGATATTTTCAATAAATGATGTTGTCAGCTGGATATTCATACAGGGGGGCGAAATGAATCTTTTTGTTGATTGGGATATGAATCTGTACTCTCAGGCAATTTTTCTGGAGCATTGAACATAATTATCCTTTCCTACCCCACTGTGGTAGTTAGATTCAGGTGTCAACTCGGCCAGGTGAAGGCACCTAGTTCTGTTGCTGTGGACATGAGCCAATGGTACATGAACCTCATCTGTCACTGATCACATCTGCAGTCGGCTAGGGGGCGTGTCTGCTGCAGTGAATGATGTTTGATTTAATTGGCTGGTGCTTAAATGAGAGACTCAACGCAGCACAGCCCAAGCAGCTCAGCACACCTAATCTCAGCCCTTGCAGCTCAGCCCAGGCCTTTGGAGATGCAGAAAGGAATCACCCTGGGGGAAGTTGTTAGAACCCAGAGGCCTGGAGAGAAGGCCAGCAGAGATCACCCTGTGCCTTCTCACGTAAGAAAGAACCTCAGATGAAAGTTAGCTGCCTTTCCTCTGAAGAACTAACAAAATAAATCCCCTTTTATTAAAAGCCAGTCTGTCTCTGGTGTGTTGGATTCTGGCAGCTAGCAAACCAGAACACCCACCTTTGTATGTTAAGAGTGGATGAGAGGAATCACTTCTCAGCCTTTTGGCTAAGATCAAGTGTAGTATCTGTTCTTATCAGTTTAATATCTGATACGTCCTCTATCCGAGGACAATATAGTACTTGGATTTTTGGAGTTGGGAGTTGGAATAGGAGGTTGCTCCATCCACTCCACACATCGACCTGGTATTGCAGTACTTCCAGAAACAGTGCACCCCCCCTCGGGGGAATAATAAATGTATAAAAAGTCAGAAAAAAAAGAAAAGAGTGGCTGAAAGGATGAGTAGATAACTCTGAATTACTAGTTTCCGTTCAAGGTCCTTGAACAGTTACATATGAAACTAATGAAGAAGAGGGAGCCATCACCAAAGATTCTGTATTAAGTGTGATTTAAATATACTATAAAATAAAATTTTAAAAATCAAAGAATACAAAAAACTATAAAATAAAACAAATATCTGATCTGTAATATAAAGTAAGAGTTTATGAAAAGAAGTCTCATTACAATATCAGCAAAATACCATACTTATTCATTTTTGGTAAGGTAATTTTTTAAATACACAAACAATTTTTGTAATGTAATTGAATAATAGAATTTATGCCTAAAAGAATTGGTGGGATCTTTACCAATACGTAGTCAACAGCTTCTATCTTACCTAAAGTTAAGAAAGACTTTCTGTCTGAAACCTGTAATTATAATCAACCTATATTTATATTTATGGTAATAACAGTCACATATAAAACTATATAGAAGGG
>PVIY010021501.1:0-42342 GCA_004026745.1 Myrmecophaga tridactyla | reverse complement strand
CAAAATTTCCTCTCAAATCCTTGACTGACCCCTGAACTGTACATGTACAAGTGAGACTACTAAGTAACCCAGGAGGAAAACAACAGCTGGGAGGCTCAAAGAGCTAAGCAGGTATTCCAGCTTCTGCTCACTGCAAGAGAAACAAAAGATTGGAGTTTGGGTCTTAACTAGTTACAGGGCTTGGAAACACCCTGGTTTTTAACATTGAAACCTCAGAAGATCTATGAAAAAAGTGTAATATAGAACATTAGCTTTATATCAATGTTAAATTTCTTGATAACTGCACTTAACCTGGTTGCATAGTGAATATTATTGTTCTTATGGAATGTACATGGAAGCATTACCATTCAAATGTTTAGAAAGATGATAGAGAGAGAGAGAGACAGATGGAAGGAAGGAAGGAGAAAGGACTGTTTCGGCAAATGTGTCAAAATGTTAATATTGTTGGAGTTCTCTGGATGAGTTTTGTATTATTTTTGCAACTGTCCTGTAAGTTTGAAATTATTTTATATTTCAAATTTAAGGAAAAAATCATGGATATGTTACCTAATTGTCAGATAAGTCAAGATGTTGAATTCTTCAGTAGACCTTAGTGAGAAAATGAAGGGGAAAAAAATTTTAAAAAGTAAATTTCTTACTTTTTAATAATACCAATTCTCACTTAAATCTCTACTAGTAAACCAGAGCTAAGCATTTCACCACCATGTGATGCAAAATTACTAGTGAAAATCGAAGCTAAATGGTAATTGCTCAGTTGTCCCACAGGTAGTCAGTGATTCCTAAGCAATAGTTAGAGACGACTTAGCAGTAACTAATTTCACTTTCTTCCCACTGGACCACCCTCGCCTCTTAAGGGAAGCCTAAAGCAGTTATGGTTAGGTGATTATTCGATGACAGAACTGGAGATCTGGTTTACTTACAGAAAGAATGCCTTCTTCTCAGAATAACCATACATGATCATATCTAACATCAATAAGATAAATGAAAGTCAACATTTACTGAGTAGTTTCTATGCCAGAAACTCTGCTGTTTTTTTTTTACATGTTATCTCATTTTCTTACCTACCTTAGGTTCCATTATTCCTCCCACTACACAGATGATGAAACTGAGGCCTAGAATCTTATGTAAGTCACATAGGTTGTGGGTGGTAGACACCAGAGCAGTCTAATTCCAGGGTTGTCCACTCTTCATCGATAGTTCTGTCTCTTAAAGATGATTTATTGATTTAAGCAACCAGCTAATCAGTTGAATAATCAGTATCAGGCATAAGACAGCAATTGGAGAGACAGCAGTTGGAGAGATAGCAGTAAACATGATGATCCCTGCCTTTGTGAAACCTACACTAGACAATATAAGTGATAGTGTCATAAGGAAAAATATGGGGTGGCATGCAAACTTATGGTAGGGGCACCTAATCAAAGTTAAAGGTGTCAGGAAACGTATGCTGGGGGAAGAAATCGTTAAGCTGAGCCCTGAAGGCTCCCTGGGAGTTTATCAGTTAAAGAGGTGAATGAGTAGAGTTCCAGGCAGAGGAATAACAAATGTAAAGCCTAGAAACAACCCAGTTAAGTCTGGTTGGAGGATATAGGATATAAAAGAAATCCTTCCTTCTTTATGTGTGAGTGTAGGACATATTAAAAGATGAGCCTGAATAATCAGGAGACAGATTGTAAAGGGCTTTGAAACTCATGTTCCGGATTTTGTACTTTATGCTAAGAGTGATGGGGAGACACCTTCCCTCTCAAGTAGGGAAGAATTGTTACATACTATATGTATAGTATTATACTTTGCTTTGCTTTCTGATGGCTCAAGGAATTTTGTAAAAATGAAGAATTTCTAACATTAAAGATCACATATTATGCTTGAAACGTTATCATGGATCATGGTCGTGAAAATAACTTCCTGGATTAATTGGTATTTTCCATTCCTTTGTAAAACATCCTGACAGGACATCTAAGGCACATGCAGATACCTCATTTTATGGGTCCATTTGTTTTTGCCCCCACCAGCTGATTTGAATGTGGGCCAAAAGTCAGTTATGTTTGTTCACGAACTTGATTTTGCCAGTTCTTCATGTTATAAGAAATGGATGAAATATGAATTCAAAAGAAGTGTATTTTCCTATTAAAACTAAGTTAAATTCTAGGGAAAGACTCCAGAAAGACTTTTAGCTAAAAAGGTCTTTAGCGAGGCAAACAGAATGAGAGAGAGAGAGGGAGAGAATGCAAGCAGGATGTGCTGGTTTGAGAGGATGTCCCCTAGAAAAGCCATGTTTTAATCCTAATCCCATTTTGTAAAGGCAGCCGTTTCTTCTAATCCTTTTATTCAGCATTGTATGTTTGAAACTGTACTTAGATCATCTCCCTGGAGATGTGATTGAAAGATTGGTGAATGAATATACATGTACTCATTTTGAGATAAAATAAATGGCTTAAGATATATTTAAGATATATTGATTTTTATCTCTCAACTTTAAAACCAACATTTGTGATTCACTAATTACTAGCTTTGATTGTATCAGATAATATGGCTTCTGTATATTGCACAGAAATTAAGCAAAAACTTTAAATATGGATAATGGAACATTTAAAACCTATCTAAATGCTCTTTGTTGATGAAACATATTATCTCTTTAACCAGACTTACTACTGAAGGATTTGATGTTCATTCACTATTGGGGCCCGTGAATCAGTGCCATTGCCTCAAGTCAGCTTCTAATATATTAAAGATGGTTTTGCCACCACAACGCTGGATGACTGAAATCCTGGCAGAGTTCCTATTCTCTGATCTGCCAGTCAGGTTTTTGGAGTCATTTCCATTTTCTCCTTCTTCTCTCCAGGAGCAGAGGTAACTTGGAAGAAAATGCAGTAAAAACAGCTTGAGGGGACTAATGAAGGCTGGATACATTCAGCTCCCCCCTCCCCATAGCTCCTGGTCACACCGGACAGGCAAAGCTGTGCTGGAACAAAGGTGTTCAATGTGAGGGGCTTCATTTTGGCATCTATATTCCAAATAATTATGTGGCCTGCATAGTTTATTTTTTATTTTTTTATTTTTATTTTATTTATTAAACATACCAACATACAAACACATTCCTACCATATGATCATTCCATTCTACATATATAATCAGTAACTCACAATATCAACACATAGTTATATTTTCATCATCATGATCATTTCTTAGAACATTTGCATCAATTCAGAAAAAGAAATAAAAAGAAAATTCATACATACCATACCCTTTACCCCTCCCTTTCATCGATCACTAGCATTCTGCATGGTTTATTTTTGTTTAAAAATCACTACAAGAGTACTATAAGCTCATGGTGAAAATTTCAAACAGATAAAATAAATCATTGTAAATCAGTTACCATTAGAGTAGCCTTGGGCAAGATAAGAAGCCTTTCTGAACTTGTATTGCTGTTTGTTAAATAGGATAATGATAGCTACTTTGTAGGGTCTCCTTTTCAATCTATGATAATGTGACATACCTCATTATTATTATTAATAATAATGTTATTTTACTTTATGGGCTTTATAGGCACTATTTACATACCCTTGACCAAATAATAGCCTTGTACTGAGAAGTTTATTCTTTTCTAGCAAGTTGGAAATGTGAATGACACACATAAGGATAAATAGGAACACCAACCAATCAGCCAAATCCCCTGTATCAACTATATTCTGAGATGCCCCAAAGGCACTTCAAATGCAAAGAGACTACAACTCAGCAAGCCATGTCCCATCACTCCAGGTCTATTACAGTCTGTATCACAGTCAGTCTTGATTATGTTATAAGCAGCCACCCAAGATTTCAATATGGAAATGTGGGTGTTGTACTAGACACACCCACCTCTCCCCTGAACAACCTCCCAACCAATTAACCATCTCTATTGATCCTAGATAAATACTGAATGTCCTGGTTCCTTTCCTCTCCTTTCTGTTTTCATAGGCCTCAAAATCTCATGGGGTTTGCAAACAGCTCTAAACTGGAATCCATTCCCCTCTAACCTACCCTCCATACTGCTAGCAAAGTGATCCTTTGTTGTTGGTAGGGAGTCTCTTCCCTGCTTCATTTCTTTCAGTAGTTCATATTTGTGTGCAGTGTGAGTTTCAGTTTCCTTATATAGCATCCAAGGTTATTATAGGAGTTGACGTATATCAAGTGTTTTAACAGTGCCTGGTATATAGAGGTGCTTGCTATTATTATTATTTTAATGATCTGGTCCCATTCTCTTCTTTATAAAACACTGCTACTCCCTTCTGTCACAATCACTGACCCTGGTTTTCCAAGGTTTTTGGGTTATTACATCTGGGCTTTGTACACCCACACACACTGCTCTACTATTTAGACAACCTGGTCACTCTCATGTACGTGTGGAAGTCTTTAGTCTCCTTTAACCCCACCTCCCCAGGGTTTCCAGCCGCCGTGGTCCATACACCTGATATTTAATTTCTTCCAGTTCTGTGCAACCTCTGTACTGTTTAATGCTTCTCCGGTCGCACCCTATACTGGATAATAATTTATGTTTCCTCGGGTGAGCCCCTACAATGCAGGGGTTGTATCTTACTTTTTCCAAGCATCTAACTAAATGCTGACACATGGTATGCACCTAGTTCACATTTAGTGAAATATTTTTTGAACAAATACAAGTAGGATCTGCAATTTAGATAAAATATAATTAAGAATATTTTATGAAATATGAAGAAAGCCCCACTTGTGCAAAAAGGCAAGTTCAACAAAAAATCTGGAGTGATGCATTTAGTCTTCAGCGAACCAGTGACACAGCAAAGTCTATATGGTTAAGAGACCCCGGGTTTTGGAATTAGACTGTCTGGGATCATTCTCAGCTCTCCATCACCTGCTGGATCATCATCAGCCAGTTACTTACCTCTCTCTCTCTGTCTCAGATTTCTACCCATAACATGGGCATAACAGTAGTTCCAAATACTAAGAGTAAATCATACATTTTACACACAAACCTTTACTGACAGGACTGAAAATCCCAGCCCCTACAGGAATGAAGGTTAGGGTAGCAGCCCGAAAGAGGTAAGGTGGGGCCGGAAGGAGAAAGACTCACAGAAGAGTATGGCAGAAGAGAAGGGGAAAGTAAGTGATAATGCCCCCCCATTTTTCATACGCATCCGGAAAAATCAGACGCCACTTTCTGGGGCTAGACACGCTTGTTCCCCTAATTTCAATATTTTTCTGTGGGAGCAAAATGGATTCGGTCTAGGGCGAAAAGCAAAGTAGTTTTCATGTTGTGCTCTCTTTATTGCAAGATTATAGACTATGAATTGCCCTCTCGGTTTCTTCTAAAATGAAGAAATAAAAACCTGTGCACTTAAAAGTGTTAAGTATGTTTTGATTGGCTACCGCATGCTTAAAACCATCAATCAAATCCTGATTAGTTGGGGCTGTGAACATTCCTGGTGCTTGGGAAGGGGCTGGAGGACCTGAAGTCTGTAGTCCTCGGAAAAGCTCTCCTGTCGTGTCTACCCTTCGTCCGAAGCCTCCATCCGGCTCGGAGCCCCGGCACAGCGCGGGACACGTCCCCCCTAAAGCAGCCAGCCCGCGGGTGGCTGCGGGGCGCGGGGCCCAGGCGCCCGGCTCGCCCCTCCCCGCGCGTCACGTGCACGAGGATGCAAATTCCCCCCTTTTCCTCCGCCTCCTCTCGGAGGGTGTGCGGCGCAGAGCGGGCGAGCAAGAGCCAGCGAGCGGGCGCGGCCGTGAGCCCGCAGTCCAGGCGCCGGCTGCCGCCCGGAGCCCCGCAATATGCCGCCGCGGCCCGCTGGCTCTTGGCCATGGCGAGGCTCTGCCGACGCGTCCCCTGCACCCTGCTCCTCGGCCTGGCCGCCGTGCTGCTGAAGGCGCGGCTGGTCTCCGCGGCCGCCAGAGCCGAGCTCAGCCGCTCCGACCTCAGCCTCATCCAGCAACAGCAGCAGCAGCAGCAGCAGCAGCAGCAACAGCAGCGGGAGGAAGCTGAGGAGGAGAGGCCAGAGCTGCCGGTGGCGTCCTCCACCTCGACTGTTCCAGGTAGGGCCCGGCAGCCTTCCCATCTCGGCTTGCTATCCTTTCTGGCCTCGCTGGCTTCCTCGCTCCATCCCTCGCCAGTCGCTTGCGGTCGCCTGTTCCCTGCTCCTCCCGATCTCTGCGATCTCCCAGCACAGTCTGCCCAGGACTGGGTCTTCTTTTCTGGTGTCGGGAATCTGCCGGTTGGTTGATGAGTTTTCTGGGAAGCGCACATCACTGCAGTAGGGTGGGGAAGGGTCGGGAGGCGTGTGTGTGTGTGTGTGTGTGTGTGTGTGTGTGTGCGTGTGTGTGCATGTAGGAAGGGAGGGGGCGGGGGCGGAGAACACTGCTTCGATTGATCTTTTTCTTCTCCCTCGGTTCTGCCTTGACT
This sequence comes from Myrmecophaga tridactyla, assembly GCA_004026745.1. Lineage (NCBI taxonomy): Eukaryota > Metazoa > Chordata > Mammalia > Pilosa > Myrmecophagidae > Myrmecophaga > Myrmecophaga tridactyla. The sequence goes on along the minus strand of PVIY010021501.1, from coordinate 35,936 downwards.
CTTCTTTCGCCCCGGGAGCGACTGGACGCACACGCTTTTCAAATCCCTTTAGCGTTTTATTCTCTATCCTTTTCTTCCCGGGAGACCGAGAATTCTTGCAATAGACACCCACACACCGTTTTCACCATCTCTCCCCTCTCCCCGTCTGTTATATTTAAATTTAGATCTGGAGGGGAAAAAATCTTGATTTTTATTATTATTATTATTTATTTCTCTCTTTCTGTATCCCAGGAAGGACTTAAGGCAGTTTGCAAGAATGCCTTCAGTACCGTAAGATGAAACAAAACAAAATGAAATAGGAGGTTGTAATTGAAGGAAGGGGAAAATGAAAGGGGTACAGATAAGATAAAGACCGGAGTGATGTTAGTACAGCAAATGCCTACTCCAGAGAGGGAAATTTCTTTATTTGTTAGTAGAACTTAAATGAGAGAGATTTTTCACACTATAATACTGAGGGCGAGGAAATGTAGCTTTGGTATATGAGGCTGAAAAAGACCCCCACTTCCTACCTCTTTCCCCCCATTTAAGCTCCACTGGTAAGCAGAAGGCTGTATTATCTATTTTAATAAATGCTCCTCATCCCCCATGCCATTTCCCTTCACTACGGTAGATGTTGCCTGTTATTTGGGAAAGGAAAAAAACCCTCAGTTTTCTGGGAAGTGGCATTAGGCTTCTATACAACCAAAGCAAATTATATTATAGCATTTGCTTTTGTTTAAAAACCCTGCTTCATAACATTATACAAGATGCTGAAAATGAGGTTTTAGAGTGGAATCAGCGTCTTATTTTGTACTGCTTGCTCATCATCCAAGAGCAATACTCAGGGATGCCAGCTGCGATTCATGATACATCAGGATGATTTAATTTATCAGAGTGCTCTACTCACAGGATGAAATCATGAAAGTATGCAGGGAAGAGAGTGGTTCTGACACCTTTGTGAATCAATTAATAACATTCAGTGTCAATAAAAGTCCTGAAAGGTTTGCAATGTTTGGTGATTTCCTTCCGAGATTTTATAACTGAAAGTGATAATATGGTTTAGGTGAGGCTATGTAGACATATTATTCACTAAACTGAAGGAAATTAGATATAGGAGAGTTATTGAGAGCCTATTTTCATTACAAAAGGGATTTCAAAAAGTAACTGCGAAACAGAAGTCTAGGAGAGTGTTGATGGGTTTTATGGTTTGCAATATATTTTTATTTATCTTCTTTCAGGTATATTTTTTAAAAGAGTTTCACCACTAAAATGTACATACATTGTTAAGAGGCTTATGGTAACTGCAATAATCTGAAACCTGTTGTATCTCACCATGCAAGTTAATTTATTTGTTTTTGTGATATTTTGTAAGGGAATATTTTTGAAAAGGTTCATTGGGAAGCTAACAGTTTTGTTTTATTCATCTATTAGATCAGTTCAGATAAGGGAAGCCACTATCCAGTAGGTTCAACTAGAGCCCGAAAAGTAACATACAAAGATTCTTGCTTCTCCTTTAAAAACTCTAACACCAAAGCCAGTGGCAAACAAGAGAGCAATTTGATTGACTGCTGTTTTGATTATTGGAATTATTGAGTATAACAAAGCACAGCCTATGAACAAAGTTAAAATATTACTCTGAAAACATTGTGATCTCTCTAAATTGAACTAGTCTTTCTGCTTCAACCTTTGTTTGCCTACCATAGTTTCTCCACACACAGCTAGAGTGGTTCTCTTAGAAATCATTAGATAGGATCATTCCTGCTCCTGGTGCTCTGGTGATTTCCCATCTCTTTTACATTTGTAGCTCTACAAAAGGCTGGATAATTTGTGTTCTTCTCCTTCCCCTTCTCCTCTGCCCCATCTCCCACCTCCATCTTTTTTCCTATAGCACTTAGCCTAATTCTACTTCTTCTTCATTGGCCTGGCCGCCTCAATGTTTCTCGAATTTGCAGTTTGTCTTTGGCCCACTTGCTAGTTGCTTTGCCTGGAATCCTGAAACTTCACTTTCTTTAGCTTGGCTTAATTGTCAGACTCTGAACAGAGAGGTCTTTCCTGACCAGCTGATATTAAGTAATAATCTGCACACTTTTTTGCCCTGATTTATCCTCTTCTCTGGCACTGATTATCCTCTGCCATTTTTGTAAGCCTGTCATCCCTTACTAGAACATAAGCTCCAGGAGGGCATGAACTTTGTTTTGTTCAGTGTTCTGTTTCTAGTACGTGGAAGAGTACCTGCCTGCTACACAGCAGACCCTCAAATGTCTTATGAATGAATGAATATACTGCTATTTAATGTCTTGTGAAGTTCTCCTTTGATGTAGAAAAATAAGAAAATTATAGGTAGAAATATTTGTAAGGGGAAGGTATAAAGTATGTAATTTTGGACTTTTAATTTTAGCTAATTTCAGTGTTTTCTCTTATGCTGGCCATAGAGAACCGATCAATAGCAATAATTGAGTCTTCTTGTTAGGTTCTGTCGAGAAGGATTCATTACCCAAGTGCAGTTATAATCCTCTTATGACCTAGGAGGGTATTAAGATTTTATACCTTTAAATGGCTGTGTTTGAGCCTGAGTTCATTCCCTGTATGGTGCTTCTGATTCTTTGGGCATATCTTGTGAAAATTATAGAACTTTTCTCAGGCAAAATTTAGAAAACTAATAAGACAAGTTCAGTGACTGGCACATGACTGGGCCTTATCTGTCCACAGTCCATTGACCTTGGTTAGTAGCCTCTGGATTTTATTATTCTGAAAATTTATGCCATTATTTAGAAAGTGAGATAAAAAACATTGAATATGAAATCGCCAAATAAGTCCAATTTGATTTGCTGGAAAGAATTATAGATTAAAAATCAGGACTTTTTTTCAAAATTGAATTTCCATTTTCTCATTAATTTATAAAACACTGTCTTCAGAGAAGAAAATAAAGACTGAAGTGGGAATCTGCCAAATCAGTTGTTTTCTCCATCTGCACCATTATTTGCTAGAAATAAATATTTGAGGGACCAGAGAATTAATTTGGGATCTGGTGGTAGCTAAGACAGTCATTTCATATTCACTCTGATATCTGATTCAATGGGAGATGTGCTGGGCATAGGGGTGAGGAGAGCTGAAAAAAATAAAGAGCTCTATTTCAAATTCTCCATGAGAAGAACAGACACAAGGGATCTCCATGGGTTTTTAAGAAATGCCCTTTGCTTACAGAGAAAGCTTGCTGAAAGTTATGTTTTCATGTCATGAAAAATTTGATTGTATGGTTCAGTGATGTATATTTTAAAACTTTTTATTTTGAAAAATGTCAAATATGTGCAAAGTAAAGAATAGTATAACAAATGCCTCTATCCATCACCTAGCTTCAATAACGATCAAGATTTTGCCATTACTGTTTTGTCTATCCCTCTATCCACTCTCACTATATAGGGTTATTCTTTATTTTTTCCTTGTTGAAGTAAAATGTAGATACATTGAAATGTGTACAACTGTACTATTTTGACAGATAGTCATGTAACCCACACCCCTATCAAGTTATAGAACATTCATATCACCCAGAAAGTCCTCTTGTGTCCCCCTCCCAAGTAATCTCTGTCCCTCAGCCAGAGACAACTACTGTTCTGATTTTTTCATCATAGATTCTTTTTACATTTTTATAATGTCATAAAATGGAATCATGCAGCATGGATTCTTTTATGTCCAGCTTCTTTAGCTTAGTATAATTTCCATAGATTTCATCTAAGCAGTTTCATGTTCAGTAATTTATTCTTTTTTATTACTGAATAGTATTGGGTTGTATGAATCGCCACAATTTGGTTTGTTCCTTCTCATGTTCTTGGATATCTGGATTGTTTTCAGTTTGGGCTATTGTGAATGAAACAAACATGAGCATTCTTGTATAAATCTTTGTGTAAACATGTTTTCATATCTCTTGAGTAAATGCCTAGAAGTAGAATTGCTGGTCCAAATGATATATATATATATATGAAATTACAATGTATTTTTCTTAGGCTCAAATGACTTGATTTAAACAAACTTGATTGGAATCTCCCAGCCATGAAAGCAATTATTCATTTACTTTTTTCTGCTCAAGAAATTTGAAAATCATTCGGATGCTTGGGATTAGAAATTGACCTTTCATTTCAAGTATTCATGCTTTACAGGCCATATTCCCAGATGGAGTAATTATGACTTCTTTCCAGGATTTTAATAACCAAAAGGAGCTATTTCTTGGTATTGATTACAGGTTGAAAAACATATGCCGTTGTGTTGAATATGAATCCAGTTTGTTTTAATTGTGGTTTTGCAGTGTTCTTAATGTGACTGAACAGAAACTGTACCAAATATTTTTCTGAAACAAGACTCTTCCCTCTAAGTGTATAAATATTGTGCTTGATTCTCTTTCAGTGTTCTGCCTGGGTTAGCTGCAGCATGGTTGTCATCCATTCGCTTGGTTTAGTATAATGTTTCTTAATTTCCTTTTGTCCATATTTCCTTAGCTAGGAAATAGAGACAATATTTTCCATCTGTTATTGGTAAAAAGTGTGCTTTGGAATATTTACCTGGAAAATTCTGAAACTATGAAAACTGTGTTGTAGTGAAATATATCATAAGCTGAACAAAACAGCTTCTGTTTATTTTCAAGATTCTGTTTGGAGATGCCTCTTTAATTGGCCCTTTGTGAAAAGCCCAAAACATGTCCAAGATATATCAGGTTCTCTGTTTTTAAAATTCTTTTCTTTTGTGATTGCACTGATGTCATAAAGATTAAGTAGCATTCCAAAATACTTGTTGAGGATGTCTGTCAGTGTAAAGTGCAGTTAACATGGGCCTGAAATGAGCGCCTGATTCGGAAGGCCATTTCATAGGAGCAGAGGGTGTCAGTGAAATGGTAATTGCTTTCCATCATTACAACCCTGTCAAACTCACCTCACTGATCTGGTGAACCAACTCTGTAAAATGCCTCAGAAATATATTCTACCTCTGAGAAACCTTCAGTTGGTCATCAATAATGTATGTCAAGCTCTCCATATTAAGGTTCTATTTCTTTCCCAGAAATTGAGACTTAAAATTAATTTCATTTATATGTGAGTGAGATTTCAGTTTCTATTGAATTTGCTTTTTGCCTCAAGTTAGGTTTCTATATCATAACATTTAGGAAATGATTTAAAATTAAGAAAAGCATATGCCAGTATTATTAGTGATTGCACTTAGTCTAATTCCTGTGCAGCAAATAAATATTATTTATAAGCACTATTTATAAATTCATTTTTTAGTTCTGCTGAACTTTAGAGCACCCATATAGTTATGCTCATAGCAGTTCGTATCGGTGGACCCAAATGCTAGCAGGGCTTCACGTGACTAGCCAATGGGTTGGTAGCTCATAGAAATGTCCTGCATCAACCCAGTGCTTCTGTTGTGAGGTGTCTGGTTTATCTCTGGGGCAAGTGTTCCAGGGACATTGTAGAATTCCATCTCCTTTGGACTTTCTAAAATAAAATAAAACCAGTCTCCCTGGTTTTATTCCTATCTACCTACTCCTCTCCCTTTTTTTTATAATAGAAGTGAGTAGATAGATGATCTTCTTCCCCTAAGGGGTTAACTATAACCAAACTTGGATTGTATGACTTACTGAGTTTCCCATTCTACCCTTGCTTGCTTCTTTATGTTTTTGGAAAGGGTAGAAATTAAGCTGTCAAAATATGGCTCTGTATATTTAAAGGAATTATGTTTCCTCAAAACTTTAAACATTGTGCCGATGTTCTTTCACATTTGCATGAGTAGAGTTTATACATGTCTGGATGACTTGAGTCCAAGTCAAGAGAGACGGGATTACCGAAAGAATATCCATTTACTGTAAAAATGAAATGGAGGGAGGACACGCATTTTGTGTGAGGGGGAAATGTCACCAAGAATAATGGATATTGAATTTATTTAACTATTTAGGTAAAATGAACCATGCATAGATCAATGATAAGTGTGCTGTGAAACAAGGATTATGATTACTTCAATTTGTTAAAAAAAATCGTATATACTAATCTATATTTAAAGGAGCTTGTATATTCCTTACATTTGCATTTCAAGATAAATAAATCTCTTTATAAATAAGTACTTCCCAAAGTATATTTTACAATATGTATGTTATTATATTCTTAAATTTTAGTAGAAAAGTTATGATTTAATATTTTCTCAAATTTCCGTGTCATTATATTAATCAGAGTTTAACTCACATTCATAATCATATGCAAGAAAATATTTTTGTAGTAATATATGAACCAACTAATGTAACATTATAATGCTATTTACAATGAAGCAATACCTAATATTAGCTAAAATATGTAATAAATTTTTATTTTTCAAATGAAAAGTGTTCACTTATCACATATTTCTAGTCTCCCTTCTTCATAATAAGCCTTCTTAGAGTCATAAGCACTTGGAAATAGATTGAGGAAGAAGCATCCTTCTCCTAAGAGCTCTGGTAATGTTTGGAAAGTGTCTGGCATAAGCTAGAACACCTCCACATCTTAAAAGAAGTTGTGGGACCACCTGGCAGTTATAAAACTTGTAGTTTAAGATAACTTGATGCTTTCCTTTATAGCAGATATGACTAAGATGAGTGTGCTTGTTCATAATTTAAACTTTCACTGCCACCTGATTCAAGTTTGTGAAGACTGTGTATTTTTAAATTGCTTCTGTATCATAGTAAAGAAAGTGTATTTTTAAATTGCTTCTGTATCATAGTATTTCAAGTAGGGAAGAAGCTTTATGAATCAGGAAGGTTTGGCAAATGTAGTGCATAAATATGTAGGAAGTGAAGAGGAAGGTAATATACTGCATTTTGACAAGTATAAGAGTGACTTAAGTTAGTAAGTAATACATGGGGTAGAAAAGTACTTAAAAGTGGTAAATCTTTGTTTTTTTCCTGAATGTTTTTTCCTTGCCATCCCTTACACCTTTATTGTGAGAACTTCTAAGGAGCCAGTGGAAGGATATGGTGCTTCACGAATACCCCGAAATTAATTATACAGTGTACATTTATCTTGTGTCTAGAGATTTTATAAGATTTTCAAAGAATCTTTGATCCCCAAAGGGTAAGAAAATCTGCCATGGTTAATTAAACCCTTGTAAGTGGACTCAATAAGAAGGGAAGAAAAGGTAGCATTCAGAGTCAAATAACATTTCCACTCAAATGACATTTTTGTGTTTTCCTAATGTGATATTTTTCTGCCATTGTGTGCAGCTGTGATGAGTAACATCAGTAAGCATGACAGCAGTCTGGCCAATCCTGCCAGAAAGCTTTAATCCTTAAAAGAATTGGTTGCTTAGGATGCATATATCTTGGAAAATTCTTTCAGCTTTTGGCTTTTCCTGTCAGTTTGTAGAATGGCTCCTAATTTGCCATCAATATCTTTTGATAAGTCACGTGACCTTGAATTGTTTTATTTCCAAGTTTCACTTGTACAATAGACTAGTGTGATAATTTTTACATGAAAAAATCCCTCTGTTCAGGATCTTTGCCATTCAACCCAGAAACTGCATCGTGGCTCTTGGCTATTCCACTGAAGGATGGAATCACTGAGATTAAGTTAATAACCTTAATAAGGGCCATGATGACTTTGTGAGTCATCTAATCCCTCCAGATCTGATTACTAACCTCAATCAGTTTTAGCAGATGAGGGTCTGTCCTGGTTTGATTAGTTCCCAAATAAGGCATTTATAAAAACCTATGATCACCCTTCCTTCCTCCTCCCACCTGCTCCTAACAAGTAATTAATCTTTGGTCTCTAAACAGTTTTGGGGTTACACAAAAGCAATTTCAACCTATACTGATTTAAATTGGTGATTGAACGTGCTATTTTCATCAGCAATACTGTTCCAGGCTTTTGTCTTTAGATTCAGTGAATATCATGTTTTCCTTGTTTACTTTTTAAAACACAAAGAATACTCATATGCTTCCATAAAGATACACCAATTGTTAAAATTTTATCATAAATGCTTTGTATCTGTTGGTAGCTACATTAGTTAGGGTTCTTCAGAGAAACAGAACTGACAGGATATATTTATCCTGGCTTATGCAACTGTGACATTGGCAAATCTGAACTCCAGAGGGCAGGCTGCAATTCGGAAGCTCCAGTGAAGGTGAAGTTGAATTTCCCAGGAGAATCAGTCTGGCTGAATTAGAGGCAGAAATTTTTCTTTCTGACTTCCCAACTCTTCAGATCTGGCTTTTAAGACCTCCAACTGATTGGATGAGGAGACTCACCTCATCCTTTGTTGATTGTAGAGCCAATCAGCCGTAGATGCAATGAACTAACTATAACTGCAAATCCATTAATGAACTACTTCCACAGTAACTGTCAGACCGATGCTTGCTTGACCAAACAGCTGGCCACCATAACCTAGCCAAGGTGATACATGAAATTAACTATCTAGGTATCTGTCTTTGTATCTACACACACATACACACCTATATTGGTTATTCAGAACGAATTGAGACTTAGTTATATGCATCATGACTTTTCATGCAAAAAAAGCTTCAGCATGTATCTGTTAAGTCTGAGGTAACTTTCAGTGGACAAGTACTATATATTTTTTGAAATGGTGAAACAATTATTAAGAACTTTTCACTGTCTATATAAAAAATCAGTGAAGTTCAAGTGATTAATGGATGAGTGAATCTAATAAACTAGCCCTGTATGCAGCATAGTCTTAAGAAGGTTTAAGTTTGGTTTGTTATATTTGTGCAAATATTATATTACATGCCCATCAAGTTGTGGTAAAACTGGATTTTGTATAAAGATAAGCATTTCAACTATATTACTCTGCAAAATGGGAGGTATTCTGCCAGGCTTTTAATTTATTTTATGTTCTGTTTCCAAATTGTCAACTCTACTTTTTATGTGTAATTTTTGTGGTGGAAGTTTATAGAATTGTCTGTCTGATCCCTTTCTTCTGCTTACACCCACACTTGTCCACCCATATGGCTGCTTTGGAAGCTACTATGGGCTTAAATAAATAATCTTGTGTGCTTGGCACAGAGAAGTTAGGACTTATAAGCCAGACACATCCTGAAATTTTTTAAAGTTAGAATGAGAATAAGTTTTAAGTGGGAATGATAAGCTGTAAAACCTTTAAGTTGTTATTGGCCACACACCCCAGCATGTGGAGAAAGCCAGCCTGTGAATGGAAAAGATGACGCCGATACACAGAGATAGAAATTCCTGATTCTATTCATTCCCAGGATCTGGCTGAAGAACTGTTATTCTCATGATTTGATTGTACAACCTTTCCTTGTATTCCATGAGTAGATCAATTCCTCTTTTTGCCTCAGCAAATTTTGGTTGGATTTCTATGACTTTGAACCAAAGAAGTCCCAACTATTTCAGTATAAGTTCTTACACCAAGTCCTAACCCAGAGCAAATTTTAAATCAGTTGACACTTTTCCTTCCCAATTGATACTGCCCCGACCCTTTTTTTTTAATCCCTAATATGAGCAGAGTGTAAATTTAGCTCTACTTTCTCCATGAAGCATTTCCAGCTCGTAATTATCTTTCTCTGTAGGATCTCATTAAATCACATATAATCTCTACCTTAATTTATCCTGCTTTTTGTGGCAAGAAAACTTTTATTTGAGTTCTGATTACTTGGGGACTGATTAAGTATGCTTGTTTGCAAAGTAGACTTGGAAATTTGTTTTTGTAAGTCAGAGGCTTGATAATATGTTATCTTAAATTAGTCTCTAGTTGTTTCTGGTGTGCTGATCTTGTCTCTCTTATGTATTACCCTCACAATGTTTAGGGTAACTTAAACTGTATTTTACTTCACATTACTAAGTTCCTTATTTCATTAATTTTGCTGTAGTTTCCCAAAATATAGCATTTAATTATCTAAACACATCAGGATGAGATATAATTTCTCATCACACCCTTTTCTCTATACCCATTGCATATCACACGTATTTTTAAGTTGGATTAATTGCTAGTCGTCTGTCTTCTTTTAGAGTAAATTCAATGAATTGTATGAGTGGGGCCTCTGATGTGTCCTCATGCGTATCACAGTGCCCAGATACACAATAGGTATGCCAAAATTCTTAATTTAAAAACATTTGTTAGTTCCCAGATTTCTAGGTTTGGGGCAAATGCTGATGGTACTAAGATGAACTTGAAGACAGTGAATTGTATGATACTGAGAGATGTTTTGAGGCTGAGACCTGTTAGTCATATACAAAGTACAATTCTCAATCCTGGGGGCATTTTTTAGGTTTTGCATTTCTTGCCCCTGTCTATATTTCTGTTTCATTCCATTTCTTCCTTTTTTTTGTTTCTTGTTAGCACTTTGTTACTTTTTTTGTCCATGATGATAACCTCATGCATTCTCACTCCTGCTCCATTTCTCACCTCCATTTTTTCCCCTCACTTCACAGTACTAATTTAGATGTTCTTAAGAGTCTGCCTTCCAAACAAGAATCTTTTTTCTTCCAAAAATAGTGTTCAAAGGCCTCTGACTTATAAAAAACAAATTTCCAAGTCTACATTGCGAACAAACGCACTTAATTACTCCTTAGTTAATCAGAACTCAAAGTTTTCTTGCCACAAAAGGCACAATAAATTAAGGCAGTCAAGTTATTTTCTTGGTGCTTAAAAAAATTGGATGTTGAACTGCCTATTAGTCCGTGAGTGTAAAGCTTAGACAGGAAAGGGTGCAGTGCATTTGAGACACATAAGAAAGCCGGCGTGGCTGCCTGGAGAGAATGAGGCAAGAGGCTTGCGGGATAGGGCTGTAGCATGGGGTTGTCTTTCCCAGCAGAGGATTTGTTCTAGGGCTGCATGGTTTGGTGGTAGGACATGGACTTGGAGTTTGTGTGGTGGGGATTCAAAAACTCCTCTATCCTTTCTTGGGTGTCCTTTTGGGAGAATTACTTAAATTTTCTTGAAGATGGAGATGATGACACTTACCCTGCAGAGCGATTAAAAGTTTTAGATATAGCTTCGTGTAAAATACCTAAAATTTAACCAATGTTAATCACTTTTATTAGAGAGTGCTTTTATTAAATGAAATATTTCAGAAGTATGTATATTCTGTCTCACTGATTTATATTCTATGATATTATGTTGGTAAAAGTTGAACACATAGACCAAAAAGTTAACAGGCCAGTTTTATTCCAGTGAGTGAGTCTGTATGGTTTTCACTGTTAAATTGGTCTTGCTGAAAATTGAATCTAAATGTCCATATGTATTTCTGTAGTAAGAAATGCTAAAGCATATTATGAAATAGAATTATTTTTTCTTATAAAACAACTTAGGAAAAATACTGTCTTTGGAACATTACTTTAAGCAAGCAAGAAAAATATATTTGAAAGCCCAAAGTCGACGTGAGATATTCATATGTCAGCTTCAAGTTTTCACTTATTATATTGATTCCTTTTGTTTTGCTGAGAAGATAAATTGACTCTTAAGTAGGGCTGAATTCAAACAGTAGTCTTTATTATTTTTTTCTGTCCAGAAAATCTCGACATGAACCAGAGTATTCTCAGCACCGTGAATAAGCCAACTAATATTGTGGTCCTTTGGAACACTTTTTATTTAAAAGATAACGTTTCTTCTTTTAAGAAGAAGGGGGAAAACAAGAGTATGTTTTGCAGCTCTCCTTTTTCTTTGCTAGCCTAGGCCTTGCGCTGGGTAGTATTATTCCTTAACTAAAATGGTGCATCTTGGAACAGTCTCTTTGGAAAAGAATTCTACTGCAAAGCAGATGAAATCTTATTTTTTGAATATTTCCCCAAAGGAGTAGTAAATTACGTTTCTCTCTATTGCTGCAGTTGCTACTCCACAACAGAGAAAGGATTTAACATCCTAATGGAGGCAGCTGATTGATTACTATATTGATTAGATCTATAAGATTGTCTTCTGTGAAATTCAAGGCAATTAGAATTCCCAAATTGGTTTGGTAGTTGCATCAAACAGTTTAAAATTTTCTGATATTACTAATATTCACAAGTAAAACAACATTTTAAGAAGATTCAGTTAAAAGATAAGATGTAAGAATGGAAGAGAATTAGAAACCATACATTAAGAGAGAGGTGTTCATGAAATATTTTCCATTCTTCTTTCTATGAGTAGAAAATGGGAATAAAGTCATGAATTATAAAGGCCAATTAGGATTCACCAGGATGTTACTAAAAATTTCTAGTCAGAATAAGGGTTGTGTCCAAATTAAAGTAATAAGTCAGATGAAGGTTTAGAAAGTTAGTGAGACAAAAATAAATCAGAGCAAGTTATTTAGGGATTACATCCACTCTGAATGTAACTGAAAACAAAGAATGTAGTGATGTCAAACTTCTCTTTTTAGCTCTATACTTCCAGACCCTAAGAAATGACAGAAGGCAGTATCAGCACTGGGCTTATATTAAGTTAACAGCAATAACTTCTTGGATAGTTGGATTGATGAGTAAATGCTTGCTTCTTGATCAGCTACATGGAATTGATTGACAGCTGTGGAAAGAGCTCATAAGACAGCTGGCTCTAAATTGATGGCTGGCTAAATGTAAGATTTGACCTCTGTCACTCTGTTCTTAACCTAAAGCAGCTTATGTTATTCTCTTAGGTTTTGTAAAAAGAGAATGTAAATTGGAAAAATTTATCTTAGAGGAAGTAATTTCTTATGGTCTATGGAGGCCAATAATTAAAAATTAGATATGATATACTGAAATTTTAGGATAAAAAATTATTGAAACAGTCAAATAGAGAGATAGGCATATAGTATAACCCTCAAATTCGATTTAGCAATGCAGATGTACATTTACTTGCTCCTTTTAGATGTGTATAAGAAAGTGTCCAGGTTTCAAACAAAGAATTGGAATTGCTGAATTATGTGTTATGTATATTTTAGTAATTTTACGCCTTCCCAACTTATAGTCTGTGAAATTCTTTCCCCACAGGATCTTTGCAAATTGTTGATATTCTAAAATTTTAAAAACATTTTCCCATCTGATGGAGTGAAAGATCACTTGATTGTTGTTTAAATATCCATTTTCCTGGCTATAGTTAAATGTGAGCATTTTTCTATATTTTTTCTCATCTATTTTTTTTCTGTAAGTTGTCTTTTAAAAAATATTTTTATTGAGATATTGTCACACACCATACAATCCATCCAAAGTATACAATCAGTGGCTCCCAATATCAGTGGCTCCCAGTATCATCAGCTCCCAGTATCATCACATGGTTGTATATTCATCACACCAATCATTTTTAGAATATCTGCATCACTCCAGAAAAATAAATAAAAAGAAAAAAGAAAAACCCCATACATCCATACCCGTTACCCCTGCCTCTAATTGACTGCTAGTTATTTCAATCTACCCAATTTTTTTTACCCTTTATCCTTTTCCCTTCCCATTATTTATTTATTTTTGTCCTTATTTTTAAAATCATCTGTCCATACCCTGGATAAAGGGAGTGTCAACCACAATGTTTTCACAATCACATGGTCAATTGTAAAAGCTATAGAGTGATACAATTGACTTGAAGAATCAAAGCTACAGTTTCAGGTATTTCCTTCTAGCTATTCTAATATACAAAAAACTTAAAAGGGATAACTGTATAATGCATAAGAATAGCCTTCAGAATAACCTCTTGATTCTATTTGAAATCTCTCAACCACTGAAACTTTATTTGGTTGTGAGTTGTCTTTTAGTATCTATTGCCCATATTGCTATTGGGTGGGTTTTATTTTTCTTACTGATTTTATAGTTCTTTATATCTTCTGAATATTAATCCTTTGTAGGTTATATGTTTTGCAAATTCCTTTTTTCCAGTGTATGGCTTGTCTTTTAAGATTTTTCTTTTTAGACTCTTTTGTAACAAAAGCTTTTTATATTTTAATGTAGTTAAATTTATTAATTACCACCTTTTTGCGTCTGGTTTAAGAATCCCTTATGTAACTTCTTTAAGGGTTCTTTTTCTAGTATGGTATAATAATAAAAACACATTCTGTATTTAAATCTTAAAGTTTTTCTGTTCATATGTAAGCCTTTAATCCATCTCAGATTTATTTTTATGTAAGGTGTGAAATACAGACTTAGATGAAATAATTGAAATCTTATTAGATTTTTCTTTTAGTTAGCAAATTTAAAAACCACCTATACATTTTATTCTTCGCTATTTACATTTATTTGTATTTGGTGCTAAATTATTTTTATTTAAACATTCTGTTCCCTTAAAGTATTTTATTTATGAAGTAGTGTTGCTTCCAAAGCATTCAAAATGAAGGTGATCCATGAGGAAAATGACATCACGTCATAGCTGGTATTGTGAAGGATGCAAAACCTGAAGGATGTTAGCAGAACTATTTATTAAAGTGGAAAATACTGTGTTCAGCTTTCTGTTAAGTCCTGACCTGTGTCAAAGATGAGACCACCACTCAATATCTGGAAAAAATGCTGAATTTATTGCTGATGTGATAGGGAGAGCTGTGCTGGTCAGGCACCTTCTCCTGCACTGGACCAGGAAACTGACCGCATATTGGAATTTGGCAAGTGCTAAGTTCTGAGGCTGGAGAACTTTCAGGGATAGTGCTGAATATGAAGAATCCTGTTTCCTCATTTCTAAATTGGGAAGAGATGTACTTAAAGTATATAGGGAAGGGATATACCTAAAGTGGGTTTGTGAGACTTGAAATGAGTTAGAAGTTAAAACACTGACTCAGTAGGCGAAATGTTCTTATCCACCCCAGCGTTAATAATTCTTGGTCAGTAAAATGTATGCTGAATGCACGAAATTTTCTTATTTGAACTAGAGTTCCTTTTCTCTTCAGTTCATTTCAGATCAGTGCAATGAATCTAAAAATATGATTAACATTTCTGCCTAACAGAAGTTATACAAACAAATCGAATATTTTTTTCTCTAATTGGAGATTTCCCAATGTGGATCATTTATAAAAATTTGTGGTAAGACTTTTAGTAAATACCAATGATCCTAACCCATTAAATTATATAAATAGTCTTTTATACAGAAGTATTTTATTGAGGTTGTTTAGTTTTGTAGAATGAATAGCCTTCATATAAACTTATTAAAATGAAAGAAAAATTTCCAGAAGGGTCAAATGATACACGTTGTAATATGTGTTAATTTTCCTGTGGGAGGTTTTGGTAAAGTTAGAGTGTCCCTTTGAAGGTATCAGAGGTGGAGAAATAGGTACACTTATTCACTGTTGGTGGGAATTGTAATGGTGCAGCTTCTCTGGAAGGGAGTTTGGTGGTTCCGCAGGAAGCTAAGTTTAGAATTGTCATATGATCCAGCAATCCCATATCTAGGTACATATTTGGAGGAACTGAAAGCAGGGATCACGAATGGACGATTGCACACTCATGTTTATAGTGGCATTATTCGTGATTGCCAAGAGATGGAAACTGCCCAAATGTTCATTAACAGATGAGTGGATTAACAAACCATGATATATACATGTGAGCTGTGTATGTATATGTCATATGTTATTTGACATACGATATACACATACACAGCTGTAAGACATAATAAACTCATGACACATGCAACAATGTGGATGAACCCTGAGAACATTAAGTTGAGTGAAATTAGCCAGAAACAAAACGACAAATACTGTATGGGCTCACTAGTATGAACTAAAAATAATGAGCAAACTTTGAGAGTTAAAGTTGAGAACATAGCTATCAGGAAATAGAAAGAGGGTAGAGATTAGGCATTTGATGCTGAAGGAGTACAGAATATTCAACAGGATTGATTGTAAAGGTGCAGAAATGGATAGCACAATACTATCCGATGGTAGCTGTGTGTGAGTATGGTTGAAACAGGAAGCCTAGAGGCATGTATGACATGTATGACACCAAACAGATAAAGGATATAAATTGGACTGTATAACTTAGCAAAACCTATAGTTGACAATGATGGTTGTTAAATGTACAAATACAAGAAAGTTTCTACATGTGGGAGGACAAATAAATGTTACCATTGCAGAGTGCTGAAAAGAGGATGTTAAATGGGAAAAATACAGTCAATTCAAACTAGGGTCTATAGTTAACAGTATCATTGTAATATGCTTTCATTGTTGTAACAAAGGCAGTATACCAAAGCTAACTGTCAGTAAGAGGGGGATATAAGGGAGGGGTGTCGGGTTCTTGTTGATAGTGGTGATGTTTCTCCTTTTAATTTAATTTTTTCTTCATTTTTCCCTCTTTTTCTCTCTTTGTGGAAGAAATAGAAATGTCCTCATAAAGATTGTGGTGGTAAATGCATAACTGTGTGATTGTAACAGGAGCCATTGTTGTTTACTTAGGATGGATTGTATGATGTGTGAATAAAACTGTTTAAAAAATAAACAGAAAGATGCAAGTGCTAGAGAGAATGTGAAGAGAGTGATGTACCTGTTCACTGTTGGTTGGGAAGTAGAATGGTGCGGCCTCTCTAGAGGGCAGTGTGGTGTTTCCATAGGAGGCTAAGTATAGGGTTACCACATGATCCTGCAACCCTATTATTAGGTATCTACTTGGAAGAACTGAAAGCAGGACACAAATGGACATTTCACACTGGTGTTTATGGTGGCAATATTCACAATTTGCAATGGATGGAGGTGGTTTAAGGAGACATCAACTGATAGACAGAAGGAGGAACTATGGTATATACATACAATGGAATATTCAGCCACTGCAAGAAGGAATGAAATTGTGAACTTGAGAACACTATGTTGAGAGAAATAAGCCAGAAACAGAAGACAAATATCGTATGGACTCACTAATATGGACTAATTATGTGTAAAACTCTGAGAATTGAATTCAAGAACATAGGTTATCAGCAGAGATTATCTGTGATAATCTGTGATAAACAAAGAATGCAAATGTTCAGTAAGGTTTATTATAAAGACTCCTAGATTGTAGACTCTTACAGCAGTCACATCTGTTTTGGAGTTTTCACTGTTATTTCTAAATTCTGAAATGCTGAGCTCTTTGAGTATAACCTGGTTGTTCCCTGGAACTTTGGGTATCTGTGTGACACCTGAAACTCAGAGTTAGAATTCTGTGGCTCTGAAAGTCAGCATTACCCCATAGAGCAACTGTTAAAGAAACTGAAAAAGATATCAGACTTCATTTAGAGATATGAATGAAGCTGATCTGGTTAAGACTGAGGTAAATCAGAATACAGCATAACAGATGATATTGACTGTATTTTAAAACTTCAACTTTAGTGTGAGAGCAAAGGAAGAGATGTTTATTTGATACAAAAGTTATATTTTCTGTAGTGCGCTATCCAATTTAACTTGTGTGGTCAGTTCATTCAAACAACATAATTAAATGGAACTTTGAATAGGGAATGAGATCTTTTTGTTTTGTACAGGTTAATGTAATAACCTGATATATCCTAGAGTAATTTGGGCAAAGAATAAAAAAGTATTTGCAAAGTCCTCTTGAGGGACCAGGGGAAAATGTGGAAATATTAAACTTCCCTACCTGGGAATTCCTAATGTTCTCACAAACATTAGGGACTACCAATTTAATAAGCCAAGCCCTTGATCTTGGGGCTTGCCCTTATGAAACTTATTCCTGTAAGGGAGAAGCTAGGCCTACTTTTATTATGCCTAAGAGTCATCCTCAGAGAACCTCTTTTGTTGCTCAGATGTGGCCTCTCTCTCTCAGCCAACTCTGCGAATAAACTTATGTGGGATGTGACTCCCAGGGGTGTAAATCTCCCTGACAATGTGAGATATGACTCCCAGGAATGATCTGGCTCTGGCATTGTGGTGTTGAGAAGGCTTTCTTGATGAAAAGGGGAAAAGAAATGAAACAAAAAGTTTCAGTGACTAAGAGATTCAGATTGAGTAGAGAGATTATTCTAGAGGTTATTCTTATGTATTATATACATATTTATTTTTAGTTTCTAGTGTATTAGAATAACTGGAAGGAAATACCTGAAACTGCTGAATTGTAATCCAGTAGCCTTGATTCTTGAAGATGATAATATAAATATATAGCTTTTGTGGTGTGACTGTGTAGTTGTGAAAACATTGTGACTGACACTCCCTTTGTCCAGTGTATGGGGAACTGAGTAAGAAAGTAAGGACAATAAATAAGTAATAATAGGAGGGGATAAGGAGCATGGAATGTTTGCGATATTTTTTATTTTAATTAATGGAAATGTTCTAAATTTGATTGTGGTGATGAATGCACAACTATATGATGTTACCCTGAACCAGTGATTGCATACTTTGGATTATTATATGGTATGTGAATATATCTCAATAAAATTGCATAAAAAGAAAGTATTAGAGGAGATTTATGCTAAGAAACTAAAGGAATATTTGAAGTATGGAATAATAATGCCAAACACTGATAATACTTGCTTAGACATATAGGTGCTGTTCTAAGCATTTTGCTTATACTATTTCATTTAATCTTCAGTAACCCTATGGGGTAGTCATATTAATTGATATTGCTGCTGCTGTTCTCAGTTTATAGAAGAAATTCAGGCACAGGCAGGCCGTGTAACTTACCAAGATCACATCACATGGGTCGTAAGAGACAGTGCTGGAATTGGAACCCTGGCTCTTAACAATAGATTTTACGAACTCTGGGAAAATTGTCCATCTCATACCCATAAAGTTAAAATAATGTTTTTAGAAATTAGCAGTGTTAGTTAAAAAATAATTCTTGTTTTAAAAAAATGTGAAGCAGGGAGCACACTGATGTCCTTAACGGTATTTAGAAACCCTTAATGGGAATCTTTGAGCCTAACGAAATTGCATGCAAAGTTGTATTTGTGTATTTGGTAAAGGTGTGGGTCTCAAGAGAGATCTATAGGTTAATCAAATTCTCAAAGGGGTGTGTGCTGGTTTGAAAGGATGTATGGACCCTAGAAAAGCCATATTTTAATCAAAATCTCACTTCATAAGGGCAGAATAATCCCTATTCAATACTGTATGTTTGAAACTGTAATCAGATCATCTCCCTGGGGGTGTGATTTATTCAAGAGTGATTGTTAAACTACGTTAGGTGACGACATGTCTCCACCCATTTGGGTGGGTCTTGATGAGTTTCTGGAGTCCTGTAAAAGAGGAGCCATTTTGGAGAATGAAAGAGATTTGGAGAGAGCAGAGAATGCTGCAGCACCACAAAGCAGAGAGTCCATGAGCCAGTGACCTTTGGAGATGAAGAAGGAAACGCCTCCCGGGGAGCTTCATGAAACTAGAAGCCAGGAGAAGAAGCTAGCAGATGGTCCCCTGTGTTCGCCATGTGCCCTTCCAGATGAGAGAGAAATTCTAACTGTGTTTACCATGTGCCCTTCCACTTGAGAGAGAAACCCTGAACGTCATCAGCCTTCTTGAACCAAGGTATCTTTCCCTGGATGCCTTTGATTGGACATTTCTATAGACTCATTTTAATTGGGACATTTTCTCAGCCTTAGAACTGTAAACTAGCAATTTATTAAATTCCCCTTTTTAAAAGCCGTTCCATTTCTGGTATACTGTATTCCAGTAGCTAGCAGACTAGAACAGGGTGAATGAATAAAGAATAGCTGCTCTGGTAGAAAGATGAAAGATCTTTTAAGTGGAATTTTAGAATCATAGGGATGGCCAAACTTTGATAGCTCATTTAATTTATGTTTCTTTCCAGAAGAACATTCTTACCTCTCAGTCTCCTCCCTTCAGTTGCATGCTCTAGTCAGGCTAAAATTCTCTCCTGTCAGGGTAGTTTCTGCCTGTTAAGGGGAGAAGCGACTTTCTGATGTCAGCTTAGCTTTCACTTCTGTCAGGAACTGTGCTGGATGCTCTCCCTATCTGGCTTGGTGTCCCTGCCTTGTGTTTCCATAGTCCTGACTTATGGAAGCACTCTTCACATTCGGTTGAAAGGGCCTTTATAGATTTGTCTGTGGCTTCCCAGTCCATCAACGAGTTTCACCTTGATTGACAGTTATTAGGTACTCAATACATAGTTTTTAAATGAATATTATTTCTATTCTCCTAATTGCCCCCCAAATTTCATCATTATTTTTACTCTCCTTCAATTTCCAATATTGGGTCAGTTGCTGAATCCTAAATATCTTTGCTTTTGATTCTTTGTTGCTGTCTCTGCTCTAATTTTGGCTTTTTTTTTTTTTAAACTTCATCCTCTGCTCTTCCATTAGCTACTCCCAGTTTCTCACTATCTCAATCCATTTTATAGATTGTTCCTAGAGAGACCTTTTTATACCAAAAAGGTCATTTCACAACACTGCCCAACCCTTCATTATGTAGGCAGTTTTCTTCCTTGCTATGCTTGACTATCATTTTTTTAAGATTGCCTTTATTTTCCTATTAAAAAAAAATCTTGCTGCCCTTCCTTATGCTATTCCTTCTTCCTGAAGTGCGTTTGCCTCAATTCTGTATTTTAAAGTGTATTTCTCTTTTTTATTGTGAATATAACATATCTACAAAAAAGTAATAACTTTCAAAGCACACCACAACAATTAGTTATAGGACAGATTTCAGAATTTGGTGTGGGTTACAGTTCCACAATTTTAGGTTTTTCCTTTTAGCTGTTCCAAGACACTGGAGACTAAAAGAAATTTCAATATAATGATTCAGCAGTCATACTCATTTGTTAAATCTTATCTTCTCTGTTAAAACTCCGCCTTCTCCTTTGATGCTCTCCCAGTCTTTAGGGGTACTCAGGCTATGCCCATTCTAACTTTTTCATGTTGGAAACAGCTATTTATAATATGGGACGGGGGATGGAACTAGTTGACGTACTGGAGAAGCTGGCCCTCTGGGTTTTAGAACTTATCTTCCTAGGAACTCATCTGGAGGTTGTAGGTTTCTGGAAAGTAATGATAGGCGTGGGACCTTTGTAGAATCTCAGATACAGCCCTAAATGTTCTTTAGGGTTGGCAGGAATGGTTTTGGTTGGGGGTTGACAAACCATGGTAAATAGCAGTATCTAGCTGAAGCTTGTATAAGAGTAGCCACCAGAGTAGCCTCTTGCCTATATTTGGACCCTCTAAGTCACTGATACCTTATTTGTTACAAATCATTTCCCTTTTTTGGTCAGGAAAGCATTGTCGATCCCACAGTGCCAGGGCCAGGCTCATCCCTGGGAGTCATAGCCCATGTTGCCAGGGAGATATTCACCACTGGTAAAATTTATCTACTCTTTAAAGTGCAGTCTTAATTAATTCCTATTTGAAATGTCCCAGATTCCCTCAGTTAGAATTCATATTCATATTTTCCTTTTCTGTATACCCATAATACTTGTTCAGATCATTTTTGAATGCCTCCACCGTTAGATTATGAACTGCTGCAGGCTTGAAATTTGGCAATTTTACATATAAAAATTTAACTGTCTAACACAAAGAAGGCATTGCATAAATAAAGCTAATCTAATGTATGGTCCATTAGATTTGATACTTCACCTTATGCCTCATCATTATTCAACGAGTATTTATTGTAAAATTTAATTGATGTATTAATTTTTGCAAATATTGGCATACTTCCTATGGATTTTTGTTAATACAAAATGTATGCTCTATATTCATTTGGTCATATCTGCTTTGTCTTTTAAGATCCTTCAACTTAATCCTATTTTTCAATGAAAAAATAAATTGGGTGATTCATTTGCTTAAAATTTCCAAGTCTGGCAACATCTTGCCCATCTGCTAATTCTATAGAATGAGTCCAATTCCTGCTCTGAAATGCATGCTGTGATGATGCTTTATGCACACAATGTTCTCATAGTACCTGAATGTCTATTTACCACTCAGTATTCCTTTAGATGTCTAATTACAGAGAAGAATATTGCATTATACTAAAGTGTCAGAGGATTATCACAGAAAATGCTGGTGGCTCATTCTGTTTGAATCTAACGACTCTTACAGCACGGTGGACCTCATCTGCTTGAGTGAAATGCTGACAGTGGTTTTCAGACCTTTTCTAGAAGATGTGAAGTATGTGTCCAGCAGGTTCTAAATAAGTTCCATTTTCTCTTCATTGATTTAAATATTCTTTACGTGTAAAAAAGAGAGAAAAAGCCTTCTGTAAAAGAGAGAATGGATGTTTCATTAAGTCCTTTCTGTTTTATTTTACCATGAATAAAGTCCAAGAATTTCCCAATGGAATTTCAAACCAAAAAAGTGGTATATATTGGGTTCTTGTTTTTTTGTCAGGTCATTGTATATTTATTTTTCTTCATATGACATTTCCTCAAACTGTCAAGAGGGTGTTAAGAAAAAATAAAACAACTAACAATGTTGGTAACAAAAGATATTCTAATAGAAAAGAGAATACTTTCAAAGCCTTATTTAATGTTTTTTTTTTCTTGTTAACTTTCTGGAGAAATAGGAACCATCTCTTTGTTACACAATCTATAGTAACATAAAATATGAGTACTGTCCTGTTTACTGTGTCAACTGATATCGATTTCTGGAAAGCAATTTAGCAATGCATTTTTAAAAACATTATTATTTCCCCTCCCAAGAAAATACTTGGAAACTCAGAATAATAGATGTACATTGCTTTTAACTGAAGCATTGTTTGTATATGTGAAAAATTAGAAATGACTAAACATGCAGCAATAGGGGAAGAATTAAATAAATAATAATCTATACAATGTTCTTTGATAAGGAAAATGATAATTTTGAAGAATATTTCATAACATGGATTCGTGTCTGCAATACAATAGTTACTGAAAAACACAGTATATAACATTGTTTATTGGCTTCTTTTCCTTTCTCCCCAGTGTTACATGTTCACTGTAGCAAGTCAGATCATACATTGTAGCAAGTCAAATGCTAATCCTCCCTAAATGACCCAATTGATCTAATCAGTATTAACAATTTGGTAACTTTCTTTCACATCTTTCTCTATGCTTATACAAACGTATTCACATGTATTCGCATATACACAGTATGATCTTAATTTTATAAATCTATTTTTCCAATATGCGTTTACAAAATACTAGATGGACTTCAAGTTACTTCTGAGAAATGGGATTATGAAATATTATTTTCTTATATATTTTTCTGTATTTTCAAAAATTTCTATTTAAAACATGTAAAACAAATTCTAAAAGTGAGCTAACCCAATTCCAAGTTAAACAGTAGTTTTGGATACACAGAGAAAGAAAGAAATGGCTAGAAAGTAGCAGAAATCAGTGATTTAAAAAAAGAACATTTTTGGGATATCTGAAAACATTAGAATATGGACTGCAAGCTTTTTATCAATATTAAATTTCTTGAACCTGGTAATTGTACATAAAGTGGTTACCCAATAAATGAATATCCTTTTTCTTAGGAAAGGTCCACAGAAGTATTAAGTACTTAATAAAAGTGTGTAGCATAAGTGATTGGCCAAAACTTTCTTGGTTCAGAGTCCTCTTAGTATCTCAGTAATTTTTTTTGCATGTGTGGCAACCCGAGGCCCAAAGAAATACCTAATGATTCTATATATTAAATAATTATATGCAAATATAATTTAACATATAACAAAAACTCTTAATAACTTAGTAGTCATTTGAAAAAATTAATAATTAGCTAATTACTTAATGGTATGTATGTGCCTGTTAGACTTTGTACAACTTCTCAAACCTTGGAATGAAATTGAACACTGCCACCCTCATCTCCTGTTCAACGTTGATTTCCACATGCTATTTGTTTGCTTTTTATATGAGCAATCACTGAGAACCCAACTTCACAAATACGTAACACTCAAATAGAGTATAGTGCGGTCTGAGGCTGAAACTGAACTCTCTCAGTGTGTGTTTTCCAACAGATAGATCATGGTGCTTGCCTTGAAAATTTAAAATATCTTCTGAAACCCCTGTGTGTCACACACAGGTGTCTTTAAGCATCAAATATTCAATATTCAACATTCAATTGCTAAGCCTATGCATACATTCTAAGAGAGAAGATTGGTCGTACTGTATCTTTTCAGCTTTAACTTGTGAGTCTACTAGAATATAGGTACTTACTAGTTTTAAGGCATTGTGACACCTTGAAAAGAACTTTGAGTCTGAGACCAACATTTTTTTTTTCACACCCTGATGTTTCTGAAATTTGAATGCATCTTACAACCAATGGTAGAGAAACATCTCTGCAGAATAGAGAAGGCTGTTCCATTGCATGGGGCCTAGGGGTGAAGGCCTTTGGCCATGTGGGTAGATCTCTTGGCAGGAAGCTAAAGCCACTGGCAGTCCCAATTGGTGCAGACAGAAACTCCACCTTAAAGTCCATTCTGTTGAAATGCTTTAACATTGTGGTGATTTGGAGAAATGTGCCGCTGAAAAAAGTTCTTAAATTTAATCCATGCCTGTGGATGTGAACCCAATTTAAGTAGGACCTTTTGATGAGGTTCTTCTGTTAAGAAGGTGTAGCCCACTTTGGTTAGGATGGGCCTGAATCCTGTTACTGCAGCCCTTTATAGGCAGAATGAAATTCAGACAGAGTAGAAAGTAAGAAGCTGAATGTGAACAGAACCTGGAATAGAAGGGAGAGACCAGGAGATGCTGCTGTGTGCTCTGCCATTTGACGAAGGATTGACAGCAGCCAGCTCCAGAATGTCATAGTCTTTGGGAGAAGGCATCACCTACATACCATGATTTGGATTTTTTTCCTAACCTCAAAACCATGAGCAAATAAATTCTCATTATTTAAGCAGAACCATTGCATGGTATTTGTGTGAGCAGCCAAGGAAACAAACAAACATTGACTCCAGCGATAATGAACTCTCTTACTGACTCTTTATGTCCCCTGACTTAGTTGTACTGAAAGCATTAATCACCCTTTACAATTATTTGCTGTTTGGGGGTTGTGCTTGTTTGAATCTGTAATGTACCCCAGTAAAGACCATGTTATTTTAATTCATTCTTGTGGGTACAGAACTATTGTGGGTGGGACGTTTTGGTTAGGCTATTTCAATTGAGATGTGACCCAGCCCATTCAAGGTGGGTCTTAATCCTTTATTGGAGTCCTTTGTGAAGAGGATAAAAGACAGTAAAAGCCCACAGAATTTAGAGAGAAATGCCCCAGGAGAAACATGCAAGGACCCACAGGAGCTGAGAGAGAAAGCCATTGAAACAAGAACACAGGAGAGAAGGACCAGCAGAGGTCACCATGTGCCTTCCTATGTGACAGAGGAACCCTGGATGCCAGCAGTCTTTCCTCAAAGAAGGTATCTTCCTCTTGACAACCTTGATCTGGACATTTTCACGGCTTTAGAACTGTAAATTTCTAAAATAATGTATTTCCATTGAAAACGCCAACATAATTCTGGTATATTGCATTCTGACAGCTTTAGCAAACTGAAACAGGGGTATTAGGTTCTTGTCAGAAATTTTGAAGGATAAATGTTTTGGGAATATTTTTTTTTCAGGACATTTTCAGTTTCAGATGTTAATTCCTTTTTAGGATATTAATTATATAAGAAGCAGTATTTTCTCCTTTTGTCCAGGAGATATTGTCCTCTCCAAATTTCATCCTTCATTTTACACCAAATGGGAAAGATTTAAGAACATTGAGTCCTTGAGTGCAAAGGAGGCTAGAATAATATGAATCTAATTCAAGAAATTCACACTTAATTAATTCATCCCAAAGAAGGTATTGTACCATAGCTAAGTCTTCTAATGGAATTTCCATTGTTACATTCATCGGAGGGAATACTCTGTTGCCAAAAGATTTTCTTGTCCTGACCATGTACCATCATCAACATATTTAGAAAACCTTGGGGAGGGGGTGGGAAGCATATATTATACAAGAGTGGATGACTCTTCCTAAATAACAATTTATTAAGGAACCCAAGTCTTGTGAAATAGATTTTATAACCACTTTTTAGTCAAAAGATTTTCTTTAATTATTTCTCCCCAATTTTTCCATTAAATAGAGCATCTTTCTTCATAGCAACCTTTATTGTTTTCGTATATATTACTTGTTCCTATTATTTATAGCCACCTTCAATTTTGGTTCCATGATGCTACACATTATTTTTCCAATTTTTAAATAGTTGGGTCATAGATAATCGGTAACATTACTCTTCAGATATTTGCTTTTTTAAGGACATTAGTTGTCTTAATCTTGTTTTTTGAAGTCCTTTATCAGCATTAAAAGAATTAGTATATTCATATTGTTGCATGTCTATTGCAGAAGTTGCCAAGGAGAAGGTGGTAAAGAATAAAAAATTTGTTCTTTCTCTAAAGTACATAACTTACAAATGTTCCATGCTCAGAAATGGTGACTTACATGCCTTCTCCTTGACCTATCCTCCACTATGAGGCTTATCCACCTCATTTCACACATTTGCGTCCTTTCTTGCAATTATTAAGTGGTTCTGAGCCAGTGGTTCCACCAAATATCCTAGTAAAGAGTTTATTCATTCATTCAGTGATTCATTCCTTCAAAAACAAGTATGATATTTGAGGATCCATCAGTGAATAAAATGGAAAAAAAAATACATGACCTCATAGAACTCATATTTTAGTAGGGGGGACAGATAATGAGTTAATTACATAGTGTTTTTAGAAGGTAGTATGGAAATATTATGGAAAAAAGTAGATCAGTGTATAAGAAGAATGTAATGTAACAGGTTTGGCTGCTTAATACTTGTGTGTCTTTAGGAGTGCCTGAATCCATGATTGCCTCTTGGCCAACCCCTGGGAATGTGGTCCTGGGAATGTTCTTTATATTCTTGATTAGTGGTATTTTATATGCCTGGAAAAATAGGGCTTGCTGAACTAGATGGTCAGGACTTCTTAGGTTTGTTTAGCAAGATTCATGATGTACACCTGGTGTCTATGCTGGGGTCCTATGCTTTGCCTACCATGATTGGTCATATAGCAGGAATGTGTCCATGTGACCAGTGCCCCAGTAATAGCCTTGGACCCCATGACTCAGTCACCCTTCCTTGCGCAGACAATTTGCTCTCTCCCTGCAGTTCACTACTAGAGAGAAAAATGTTTATCCTGTGCAATTCGAGAAGGACTTGGATGCCGGTGCTTGAACTCTTTGGACTTTGCTAATGCGTATCTGTCCTAGTTTGCTAGCTGCCAGAATGCAAAACACCAGAGATGGATTGACTTTTAATAAAAGTGGATTTATTTAGTTAAAAATCTGTAGTTCTTCAGTTTTGCAGCTGACTTTCAACTGAGGTTCTTTCTTGCACAGGAAGGCATAGGGCGATCTCTGCTGGCCTTCTTCCCAGACCTCTGGGTTCTAACAACTTTCTGCATCTCCAAAGGTCTGGGCTGAGCAAGTGCTGAGATGAGGTATACTGAGCTGCTTGGGCTGTGCTACATTGAGCTCTCTCATTTAAGCTTCCAAACAATTAAATCAAATATCATTCATTGCAGCAGGCACACCTCCTAGCCAACTGCAGATGTAATCAGCAACAGATGAGGTTCACATGTCATTGGCTCATGTTCACAGCGAAAGAACTAGGCACCTTCACCTGGCCAAGTTGACCCTTGAAACTAACTACCACAATAGTTTTCTCCTGTTATTTTACACTTCATCCTTCACTGTGATGAACTTTTGCTGTGAGTATAACCTGCCTCACAACAATTCAGGTTTTGGCAGATCACCAAATTTGAAGGTGATTTTGAGATCCCTGAAATATAGGGCAAGGGGAATTGGGAGCATAGGAATAATGAGGTGTCTTTTGGACAAAGTTTTTAAGGAGATGAGGGAGTGAGTCCTTTAAATATCTGGGGAAGAAAATGCTAGGCAGAAGCAAGTGTCTGTGCAAAGACCCAGAAGTGAGCACATGCCTGCATGCTCAAGGAAGTGCAGGGAGGCCTGAGTATTGGGATGAGTGAGGCTAGAGCTGGGGACTGAGCTCAGGGATGCAGCAAAGCACATCATGAGGCCAGCACATTCTTTAGGTTAAAGAATGATGATATCAGTCAGCACGTGCTTGCTGAAGGACCTCCTGAATTCCCATCTTTCCTCTGAGGGGGAATAGGCTGCTCTTGAGTTTTCTCATTTGCTGTATTTCTGTTTAAGCAGAGTTTTCACGTATTCTGCTTAACCTTGTTCTTGTCAAACTTTTTAAATCCTTGCCGAAGTACCACAGAAAAAGGCTCCCTCTCTCTCTCAGTGTCCTTTCATGATGGTGCTAAGCATGGCCCTGATCATAGGTTGTAACTCAGTTTGAGTTGAACTAATGACATATAAATCAGTATAAAGGAAGAGGAAAACCAGTCCCCCCACCAGAACTGGGCACAGTGACCTGGAAAAGGCTTAAGTGTAGAAGTGATACCTGAGCTGAATCTTACCGGCAAGTAGTGGTGATTGAATTCCCATGTTTTGGGCGCAATGTTGTTCACCTCTTCCCCTCATCCCTTCTTCAAAACTCATTACTGGTTTTGCCTCTACAAAGGCGCCTCTTGGACCCCTTCGTCTGAGTTAGGGGCCCTTTCTCTAATCAGTATTTCCATGGCAGCCACGCTTGCTTCCATCCAATGCTTCTTTCAAACGTTTAAACACATAAAAAAGTGATCCTTAAGTCTTTCTCACTGAACTGTAGATTCGGCTAATGCTCCATACCTCATACCTTCACATATAATATACTTAATAAATGTATGTTAAGTGAATTTGTGAGTGAGTGAAAGTGATTGGAAGTTGTTCTAAGGCAGGTTGAAAAATGGGGAGGAAAAGATAAAACTCAGGACAATAAATGTCTGCGGAATGAACTTGGACAGTGTATTTCAGGAGCTTGAGTCACATTGATTTATTTCTATTGAGGAAAAGAACCTTTTAGGTTGGCAAGAAGGAATTGAGTCCAGATACTAATGGCTCACTTCTCCTATTTGTTCCCTATTGAGTCATCTGCTATGTGCTAGTTCTTAAGTTGCAAGGACTCTTTTCATGTTATCCATTTCATTAGCTTTGGTGAGTCACTCAATTAAGCTTTCAGTCCTAATGGAGTAAAGGCTTCAGAACATTTTTCACCTTTGGAGATCCTGTCCTTAAGCTATTTCTTTAATTTCTTCTTCGATTTGACATTTTCTCTGTAATGAATATTAGCTGGTGCAAATAAATCTGTTTTTGCTTCCAACATGCATAGATTTCTTTTGCCATTAAACCCTCTCCAGTAGGAATTTTGGATCCGATCTGGGACTTAAGCAATGAAAAAGGAGCCTTTTCTATTTTACTGAGGTTTTTTTTTCTTTCTTTCTTTTTTTTTTAATTCAACCACTTTTGTTCCTGTTAGTGAAGGAGACTTGTGTATATGTATTTGAAATGCTGTGAAGATTAAATGGTTTAAGCCCCTTTTTTTTACTCTGCCTTACAGAATGTGTAATTATATGGTCTTTTCTTTATATAAGCTCCTTTGGTTTTCTTGGCTCTTAACTAGCCTTTCAGCCCTTGTTCCAATAAAATAGGGAAATTGTGCTACCCTGGGAAAAAAGAATTGTGAAACTAGTTAGTGTCATTTTGTAATAGTAAAAATAAAATTTTTTATTTAATCTTTGTTGTGATATCCTTACATTATATTTATTTAGGAAATTTTGCTATGTATATATTCTCTGGTCAAAATTTCCAGATTAAATATTCTTAGGAAATAGTAGAGAAAGTTGTATGAATTTCAAGAGGAAAAGGAATCTTAGTATTTATTATTGTAACTACTATATTAATGCAAAATATTTCTCATGGGCAATGGTAGGATTAAGGTCAAAGTTTTACACCAAATACTGGGGCAGCTGATTATAATGCAGGAGGCCCCTGTGTGGAAATGGGAAATGCTCCAATTATCTTTCCTCACCCAGATGCTTGGCTGCTTCTGATTTTGTCTATCCTCTCTCTCTACCTTTCCGCCTTCATTCCTTTGCTTTCCTATTCTCCTGTTTTTTCCTTCCTTTTTTACCCCTCTTCCATTCAGCGAGTATCCATCCATACACTCTGAATGTTTTACTAAGCTCCATTTGAAATAGTATTGGCTGTCAAGAAGCCTACTCTTTCAGTCAGGGAAAGCAAATACACAGAACAGTAAAACATATGTCAGAATGTATTATGTGCCATTAGCCCAGTCAGTATAGAAGAGGAGATCCCATCTTATTGGAATAAGGGCAGATTTATTTGGGGTGAGGTCATTTTATGTAAACATTGAAAGATAGATCAGGATTTTGAAAGATAGAAATGAAAAGAGGACATTTAAGATAAAAGAAAGAAATGAATAGTGATGTTATAGCAGGAAAGTAGGTTAGGCTTGCATATTGGCCAGAGGTCTATTTATATGACAGTATAGAGCAGTGGTTGGCAAACTTTTTTCTGTAAAGTGCTTCCTGGTAAATAGATTTAGTCTTGGGCCATATGGTCTCTGACCTATTAACTCTGTCATTGTAGCAAAAGCAGCCATAGGCAATACATAAATGAATGAACATGTTGTGAACCAATAAAACTTTAATTTATAGAAACAGTTGGTTGGCTGGAGGTGGCCTGCAGATTGTAGTTTGCCAGTTTCTGATAGAGGAGTATGATTATTGGGAAATAAGGCTGGAAAGGGAAGTGGTAGCTGGTAAAATCTTAGGAGATTTTGAGTGTGGAAATCAATTAATATTCTCTCTTGTAAAACCACGATTGTTACGGCTCTATTACAGGTTTTAAATATGTAAATCTTTAAATTTGGAACCAAATGTTTTCTGTGAATATTTTAATATATTTGTACAGTTATACCCAACTATAAATGAAGATTTTCAGTGACTGAATATTTTGTGTGAAAATGGTGGATGGGAATGAGCTGGACCTTCAAATGCCCCCAGTAAAGCTTGATTTGGGTACTAACTACAAGTTTGGCATTTTGGGAATTGTCATCATGATGTCTCCACTGGAATGACCCAAGAAGTCAGATCGTGGAAAGTGGGAGAATATACATGGCCCTTTGGGCATCTGAATTCCAAAGTAAATGATAAATCCATATTTTTGGATAGTAGGAATTGTTATTTATACTGATTCTAAGTTAATTTCTACATAATCGCTTAGAAAACTGTATTAGGTACTATAGAAAGTTCTGTTGCCTGTGTTGCTTTTTTCTTTATGTTAGTAAGGGAAATATTGTTTTTTTTTCTTTATGGTGGTAATTCTGTGGTATTTTTTCCCATGGTCTCCGCTTAAAGTAAACTTTAAGGCAAGACTGCATCTTGTTAACATTTGTATACCTAATATCTTTCTAATGCAGATCTGACCTGAAGTAGGTGCTCAATAAACATTTGGTGAGAGATTGAATATAGGTGAACATTTCTGATTGTTTCCAACCAACTATTTTATTAAAATATGTTTTTGTGCTCTTCATTTTTTTATAGTTCTCATCAGCATGCATAAATCTCAATGTTTTTTTGAATTTTTAATTGTTAAAATAACTAATTTTTAAAATTTGACCTGTGACATGTTCATAAAACCTTCCTGTAATCATTTAGCTTGATTTTCCTGTAAAGAAAAAAAAGTTGTACTATATTAAATGAAATTATTGCTTGATGCTTGAAAGGAAATGGAAAGCAAGTGGACTAGTTTTTTGCTGGAGAAATCTGAAAATGAGGTGGCATGTTATCCTTTACAAGGAGGATATCAAGTTTTCTTGAAAAGAAATAGGGTAGTAATTTTATCATTCCAGCTCACCTCAAGCTCTAGATGTCATCAAAATAAATATTTAGCAGTATTTTTTTTAACCTTTTCTGGACTTTGATTTTTGTATCTGTGTCCAAAGCCAAAGCCATAATATAATGCCAATTCTAATATGCTTGCTCAAAAACATTAGTTTATACCTATTTATTATTCTCTTGAATGTTAGTGTTCCTCTCTACCTAACAGTGCTTCTAATCATGTGATAGTTAAATCTTTCCGAGCAACTCAAAGCTTTGCTAATAATACACATTTTAGTTTTACTTGTTTCTCTCAACATTTAGATTATATGTTATCTAAGGGTACAGTTGAAATCATTTGATATTAAACCATTTTTAAACCAGTGGTGACATATTGAAAAGAAGATTATGTAGGCAAGTTGTAATGATAATAATTAAGTGACAGAGAAAATAACATTCTTGGAGAAAGCTGAAAAATACAACGAAGAAGAGTAGGCAGATTATGGAGACAAAAGCACCTTTGGTTGAAAATCATATATTTAATCACGATTTTTGCCTGGTCTAAATGTCAAAGTATTTTTGTTGAAGGAGAAAACTATTAAGGGATCTGTTATGCATCTATGTTGCTTTTGTCTGCCAGCCTTGTTTTCGTGATCAAACTGATGACACCACAGTAGAAGCATCCTGTTTAAGTTATATCTAGGTAATTCTCTACAACATTTCCTTCTATTTTTAGGAGAAGAGTTGTTCATGCCTCTTTAGTTGCTTTGACTTCTCTTGCAATCTAGTTTTTGTAATACTCCTTTTGGTGCTGCTTATACTGGGACCAGACACAGCAGACCTGGGGACGGGGGAAGGGAGATTTAAAGGCTCAGTTAATGAGCATTTCCTTTTCAGCATTGGTTGGCAGGAAATAGGCAAACAGGAAAATATGATGAAAACCAAATCCCTAGAACTTTTCAACAAGAGATAGTGGGAGTAAAGGAAAGAGGAGCCTGTGTGTGAATACTGACTTATACCCTTATCAGCTGTGTAATTTTAACTTCAATTTCCTTCCCTTAAAAACTGGGAAATGTCTTGCAGGTTTACATTAAGATGAAAGTAGATAACTTGTCTAAAGTTTCTAGTATTGAACCTGGTGTGTATGTGTGTCTGTCATACAAATAAACATATGTGCATAAACAACTTGTGTATGTGTGTATAAACATATGAAAGAACACATGCATTATAAAACCTATGTTTTATGATGACAGCAGTCGCTAAACTGAGGATTGGGAGAGGGACAATTGCAAGGCAAGAGTTAGTTTTCTCCAAGTTGAGCTAGAGAGGATTTGGCTGCTCAGGTCTACATTCTGTATTAACTGTATTAAGCAATCTTATGTCTAGATTTAGGGGATCCTGCCAGAGAAGGATACTGTGATTTTGATAGCTGAAGATCTGACCTTTGCAAGTCTTTTTTTCTAAAGTTGATGTTTATTTTCTCATCAAATTTATTAATGTCATTATTATTCTTGAAAAGAGAAAAACATCCATTCTGGATTAGAAAACATTTTAGAAAACATCTTGTGAATCAAACCCAGCTCGAGAATGTCAGGAGGTTTTAGAGTGTCTTATTTTGGCAACTGAATTGTTACAGGGATGAAACAGATGGGAAATGCAGAGTTTTTTTTCTTTTTAATTTTTATTAATAAAACCAACCAACATACAATATCAACATTCTTTTTCTTCATCACATAGTTATATATTCATCATCCTAATAATTTCTTAGAACATTTGCAACAATTCAGAAAAAGAAATAAAAAGAAAACAGAAAAAAAAATTCATATATACCATACCCCTTATCCCTCTCTTTCATTGATCACTAGCATTTCAATCTACTAAATTTATTTTAACATTTGTTCCCCCTTTTATTTATTTTTAATCCATATGTTTTACTCATCTGTCTATAAGGTAGATAAAAGGAGCATCAGACACAAGATCTTCACAATCACACAGTCACATTGTGAAAGCTTTATCATTATATAATCATCTTCAAGAAACATGGCTACTGGAACACAGCTCTACATTTTCAGGCAGTTACCTCCAACCTCTCCATTACACCTGAACTAAAAAGGTGATATCTGTTTAATGCATAAGAATAACCTCCAGGATAACCTCTCGACTCTGTTTGGAATCTCTCAGCCATTGACACTTTATTTTGTCACATTTCTCTCTTCCTCCTCTCAGTCGAGAAGGTTATCCCAATCCCTTGATGCTGAGTCCCAGCTCATTCTAGGATTTCTGTCCCACGTTACCAGCAAGGTCCACACCCCTGGGAGTCATGTCCCAGGTAGATGGGGGAGGGCAGTTGGTTTGCTTGTCGTGTTGGCTAAGAGAGAGAGGCCACATTTGAGCAAAGGAAGAGGTTCTCTTGGGGGTGACTCTTAGGCCTACTTTTAAATAGACTTGACCTATCCTTTGCGGGGTTAAGTTTCATATGAACAAACCCCAAGATTGGGGGCTCAGCCTATTGCTTTGATTGTCCCCACTGCTTGCAGAAATACCAAGAATTCTCCACTTGGGGAAGTTGAATTTTCCACCTTTCTCACCATTCCCCCAAGGGGACTTTAAATGCAGAGTTTTTTATGAATTTAATTTAGGGTCTTATTATATAGTAGAATTTGCAGTAAATCCAAAGACTCAGAATTTCTGAAATTATGCTCTGTAGCAATTGAATCAATAAAAATATTGAGCCACATTCCTGAATATGATGTTGACATTGTAGATATACTTGGTTTGAAAAAGATTCATTTTCAAATTTTAATAGAAAATTACTTTTAATTATGTCTAGTTTCTTGCATATATGGATTATCATATTTTTGTATGTAATGTTATCCTTTCCTCCACCTTCTCTAATGACAGATACAGTAGCCTATTAAATAAGATATCATATCTGAAGTTGCACTTTATATAATTTAAGGATTTTTAGAAGCAAGCAATAATTTTTTTTTGACTCTGGCTAAAAAAAAAAAAAAAAAAAAAAAACCTGACTCTGGCTACAAGCTATAAAGGGAATTAATAGGAAGGATTATGACGTAGCTCACAGATTAGCAGGTAGAGCTGCATAACCGAACTTCTGGAAGGCGAAGGACCAGGGAAGTTTTGGGAAACACAGTGAATAGGAACCAGTAAACTTTAAAAAAAAAATTATTTGGCTCCAGTACTCTTTAGCTTCTGGGTATTGTCATTCATCTTTCAAGGCCTTGACAGAATCTGTCTGGCCATTAATAAACTGTTTTATGTCAATGGCTCAATAAATTATGAAAAGGTTAGGGACTGGGCAGCTGGGGAATTTATTTTGAATTGGGCAGCAGCGACTTGCATATTCATGAAGTTTTGTTTGGTTGTTTTTTGCACTGGATGGACCAATTCATGAACCCCTTATATAGTATACATTCAGTAATCCAAGAGTTATATTTTCCATTTGAATTTAAGGTCATAGTTTGGCATGTGTGTGTGTGTGTGTGTGTGTGTGTGTGTGTGTGGCCAGGGGAAACATTTTTAAGAATTTAGGTTATTGTAATGATTGCAATTATATATTCCATGAATAAATTTTTATAGTCTAACCCTCATAACTCATTGTTACATGGAACAAAGAAGGCTTTAGAGTCATTCATGGGTAGACCTGAAGGCTGGTATGCCTTCTTAAAATTGATGTGATTTTGAGCAATTTGTATAACCTGAATCCTTATTTCCTCATTGAAAAAATCAAGTTCTTATTACAAATTTTACAAAGTTATATTGAGATTTTTGTGATAATCTATGTACAAGGCTTGGTTCCAGGAACATATATTTTTTTCTCAGCCTTTCTTCGTATTTTCATTTTAAATTATTACAAACATGATTTTATTTATTTTAGAATGAAATAATAGTAATGGGCTGAATTTATAATATTACTGAAAAATAGTTAAATAATTAGAGGAATAGTTGAAGTCAAGGCCCAAGAATTGATTGACCATTTAGTGCCTGAGCCTCCTAAATTTGTCTTTTAGAAGTAACGATAGTAATGACTAATAAATAATTTGACCTCCCACAAGGTTACTTATTATCGTTAAAAATGCAGAAGTATGGATAAAACTTAATTATCTATATTTTGTTTGGGAATCTCATTTATACATTTACTTTTTTTGTATGCTGTATGGCGGGGTCACATTTCAGTATTTTTCCATGTGAGAATTCCGGTGCAGCACCATTTGTTGAATTTTTGTTTGTTTGTTTATTTTTTGGAATGTGCATGGACTGGGACTTGGACCCAGGTGTCCCTCATGACAGATAGGAATTCTACCACTGAACTACCCTTGTACCCTCTATACATTAGTTGCCCAGGATATAATCATACCTTTTCTCTCCTTTTCTTTTTTTTTTTTT